>JAVSBS010000615.1:0-21065 GCA_033124195.1 Coracias cyanogaster | reverse complement strand
CGTCCTGTACAAGGCCTTTCTTTTCTCCCTTCTTAATCTTTTTTTTTTTTTTTTAATTAAAATTATTTATAAAAACCTTCTACTCGTTTTTCGGCATTTTTTTTCTATGCTGCATATATATGTGTGTTTTTATGTGTGTGTACCTGCGCGCTCACCTTGCTTTCTGTTTCAGTTACTTCAGCATAAAATAGCCGCGTTCTCACTTTGTAGCATTTCAGTTTTCAGGTCTTCGTTGCTGTAGTATCTGCATTGCTAGTGCGCTGGCACTGGGAAGTTAAAGTGTTTGCAGTGGAAGTCTGTGCATGTTTGTGGAAATACTTGTGTGATTTCGTTAAAGCCTCCATTTAGCAGAAGCTAAAAGGCTACTGTTTATTTGCTTTTTCCCACCCTTTCACGAACACAGAAATACCATAACCCTTTAAGTACCCTTCTCCTTAAGAATCCCTTCCTCAGTCTTTCCCACTTCCAGCTGCAGTAACTCTCCTAATTTTCCCAGAAGAGTGAGATGCATTTTTGCTTCCCTTGGAAATGCATAAATGAGCTCTCTATGTACAAATCACAGCTGAGTCCCCCCCAGCTCGCGCATTACAGAAGGACCTTATCTTGCAATCTACATTTCCCGCTGTAACAAAGCGTGACCTTGTTTTCATTACATAAAAAAATGTTTTTCATATAATTGCTGTGACTTGTTCTCTCGCATGAATCTCGGCTCATGTTAATAATCGCTGCTTCAATTTTCAGATAACTATTTTTTGTGAGCTGGTGGAAGAGCACCAACAGAGTGTTCTTTAGGAGAGTTGCCGCATATAAGTAATGCTGCCGAGGGCATAACAAGGGTTCCGTTGTGCTCTCCCATTGCAGAGCCAAGAAAACCTAGTGGGGCATTTTTAGATATTGAATTTAAAGGAACTTAGTAACGTCTGGATGTATCTTTGTTAATATTTAGGTGAGGGCTATTTATTTTAAACACTTCTCTTTGTCATTTTAGTTTCCAAGGGATGCAAGGCACCAGTAAGTTTCCAGAAAGTAACTTTACAAGATTTTTTTTCTAAAATAATATGCGTTTAAGTTGGAAGAACATTTTGCCACAATTGTATGCCCTCTGAAAACGGGTTGGTCATTTTCCTACCTCAGCTGAGTATCAAGTGAGTGGAGTTTTTGAAGAGTTTCCTAATTGTTAAAACCTTTGGCCATCCTGTGCAGTTGAGAGCTCACACTATCTGTTTCTGTGTCCTGTAACTTAAAAGTAGCATAACTGTTTACTATCCATCTCCCTACTCATATGATAAAGTTTTATAATCTTCTAAGACTGAGTTTGGCATGACAACATCAGGAAAACTGATTCTGTTTGTGACGCTGAAGATTTTCACAATTGTTATTTTTCCAGAAAAGGAGTGTGGGTGAGGAGCTTGCTGAGGCTTGTAAGCTGCGGTTACAAAAACTAATTATTTCTCTCTAAGAGCCTGAGGAGATTAGGTACCTGGACCCAATTTAAATCCCGTTTGTTTCAGGTGCAAGGACCAGCTCCTGTACTCGCCAGCCTCTGCATGTTTTGCTCATGCTTGTTCTTGTGTGCTCACGGAGGCCATCACTTAGTTCTGTGAGGCTAGTCGCCCGGTATGGGCTGAACATCAGAAGAGGAATGCTCACGAGGTTGTTCAGTGGAGGAAGACTCTCTGTATTTATTTACTTATTTTTACTTTAACTTGTAATCATTGTTGCTGGTTCTGCTTTCTTCTCCCAGTCAAGTCCCTCCCAAGAGGGAACGCGTTGTAGTAAGTAGATCAAGAAAGGGTTGCCAGGACTCAAGGACTGTTGGCTCCGCAGCTGACTTGCTGGGTAACCTCATGCAAGTCATTTCCTCTCTGTTCACAAGTGGAAACTGGGGGAATATTTATTCCAGAAGGATGCTACAATTTGTCACATTTGGTGAAACGCCTCGAGACTTCTGGCTAAGAGGTGTCAGGGATGAGCGATGTCGGGCGCGGCGTGGTGGCTGCGGTACTGTTGGAAGTGAAGCAGTGCCGGTAGCTGAAGGGAGAGGGAAGGCGGCAGGCTGGATGCGGCACAGCGGTTTGTAGGCGCGTTGGGATGGGAGCTGCTTCCTGCGCTGTTGGGATGATGCCTGGCACCGTGGGGTTCTGGCCCGCAGCGGAGCCTCCTGTGTGTGTTGGCGATGGGAGATGGCAACTTCCCCTACAAACTTGTGGTTTGTGAGAGGAAAAAAGAGACAAAGAGAATCCTGTGCTAAATATAGTCTGTGTCATTTGTTTTCTCTGTTGTGACATCTATGTAAATCGCCTCTTTTGTACTGTCTTCTCTTGACAGTAAAGCAAAATCTCAGTGGTTCATTGTTTTTATTGCAGAGGTGGTGCAGAACTCTTGTTCGATGGTGTCAAAAAGCATCAGGTGACTTTGCCCTGTCAACCAGAGCCTTGTGAGTATCAGAACCTGTTGGATAACTTGAAAGAATGACAACAAATGAAACAAAGCCTCTTTGTACGGCTGTTTCATTAGTTGGCAACAAGAGCCGGTGTATTTTAAAAGCACTTTCAGACATGCCGTGGATCATAGCTTGGTGGTGGTTAGTCCTCAAAGTAAATACCAAGCAGAAATAGCCTGAGCATCTTTCTTGTCCTCTAAGCACTTGTGAATCGAGTCCTTTTAAGACTTTTCCCTCCCTGCTCCTATATAGACAATGGACTCTGAATGTTTTCATCAAGTCAACGTTTGTCTTCCTCAATACTTGAAACCACCAGTAACCTCCTTTCTTCCTTGTTTCTTGCCCATTCAGAGATTTCCAAAAGACATATATATATATATATATACATGTTTGTGTATATGTAGTGTATAGATAGGAGGGTGGGTGTATAGCAACGTAACATAAATGTATTTTACCTACTCATTTGGCTTTCAAGTACATGCAATCATTTTATATTGACTATGGAGCTGAAAATGCAGCAAAGCTGATGCTCGAACGTGATGCTGGACATCCTGCCTATAACCCTCCCTACACTAAAGAATAAGGGGCTGTTAAGCTAAAGATGTGCGTGTCCCAGCAATGAACAACCATAGCCTCTGGTTTGTGATTTGGAATTATCAATACTGAGAAATGCTGAACTAACTTTCTTGTTCCTCCTTACGCATGTGCGTACTTCAGTTGTGACGTAATTTTGCCGCAGGTATGTTCTGAATTCTTCCGAATAGATAGCAATGCTTTATGCTATTTGAGAGTGGGATTAGAAGCTGAAATAACATAAAGCATCAGGGAATGTTAACAACTAATATCTCATGAATGGCTAATACCATAATCTATGTGCTGTGAACGTTCTGGCCTGAAATCTTCTTGCTGTGCCTGGAAGTAATTAGAGATTGGTAGAAGAGCTTTTGATGCTTGGACATAAGTATGTGTAATTCAAATATAATAGGAGCACTGGAATAGTGTGTTATCCTGTGGTTAAAGACAGGGACAAGGGATCCAGAAACATGACCTGATGCTGATTTGCTTTGCGAGTTTAGTCGTGTCGCTTAACTTTCCCCTGTTGCTAGTGAAGTAGTAGTGATATTTTCATGTATCACAAGAGAGTTCAGCATTAAATTCCAGTACTGTTAAAGCATTTAAGATCCTTAAATGGAAGATGGTAAAGAAATATCAAAACACTCATTTAGTTGCTTTATAAACTTGGGGGCTAGAGCATAATTTTCTTCAGTGTTTTGTAAATTTAAAGTACCCACTGATATCCACCACATTGGTGGTGTTCAAACCACGATCAGATGCTCAAGAAGAGCTTGTTACACGAGATGTTTTATTTCTGCTAGGGGAAGGGGGGGTTTAATATCAAAGAATGATTCTTCTAGCCCAATGGTTGTCAGCGGTGCCGTTGTGTGTGCCCTAATCCATTCCCACTTGAAGTTGGAGGGAAGACTTCACTAGGAGCTGGGTTTATCCTACAGGATAAATCTTTCCCTGGAGATCTGCCTCAGTCTCAGGGTTCAAATTCATGATCTCCAGTGATTCATTCCAGATTCATCTACCACGTTATTGCTCCCAGCTTTCCAAACTGCCTTGTTTTTCAGATGCTGCTCTCCCTTAACAAGCGTGGCAGAACAGACAGTGTGCCCGCTTGCCAGCTCCCCTGGTTTGCAACCTGCTCTTTGCATGTGCGTTGGGTGAGAGGGAGGTCTCAGGTTTGGGGCTGCTTGTGGATGCTGAATCGTGAGGCTTTGGCTGTAACGACGTTTACACCCAGCACAGGGATGGGGCAGGCAGACGTGGGGTTAATGTCTGACAGTAAGGGATTGCTGGGGACACCCCTCATAATATTTCCAGATGAAAATTATCTTGTAGTGGTGAGGAATCAGTAGAATCCTATCAGAAACATGTGGGTAAGGAATTTCATAGATTCTTGCAATTTTCTGTTATTCCTAATACCTTGTATTTTCCTCATTCACATTAGAAACATTTCATTCACCGATCTCTAGATAAATAAAGGTATATGTGGAATGTTCCCTGCTCCCCTCGTGCAGCCAGAATTGCACTGATGAGAGAAATAAAGCAGCGCAGTTCCACTCGGTGCGTCCTCTTGCTTCCCTTACCCCCATGTCCATCACTCGATACTCCGGGGAAAGATCTGTAGTGTGAATGCTTCTTGAAGACCTGCACTTCTAACCCATTTTAACTGATTTCATTAGCCGTCAAGCTTATTTTGGGCCATTTTGGCCTCTCTTACTCACTCTTCCTTTCTTTCTAGGTTATTTTAGTCTTTGTCCTCCTTTTTGCAGAGCAGCTGCTTCTCTCTGGGACGTTGGGCACAGCTATATTCTAATTGTTTAGGCATTTTTATATATATCCCAAAGGTGAGGGGAGGTGGAAAATTATATAAATAAATGCCTACAAATATTTACATGAATCAAACAAGCTGTGCTCTGCAGCTGACAAGGGCAATGTTCTCTGATTGATAATAACGTTTGAACAAATTCTTACATGGTCATTTTCCTTTTTCCTGGGAACAGGCACTAGGTGGAAAGTAGGTGGGTTCCAGATCCAGTTCACTTTTTCAAGAAGTTTTGATGCTCTGTCCTTTTCTGGCGCCTGGAGATGGGCTCCTGGAGGGATTAGGAAAGGCAGGAGGAAGGAAGCTGCAAGTGGGACAAGAGCAAGCCACGAGGGGTACAGCCGTGTGGCGGGACCTATTTTTATTATCCAAGGGGCTTTTTGTATCCTAATGTCAGTAAAGCAGCAGGTCTTTATTTCCAAAGCGGAGCTGTCTAAGCCTGCATGTTGAAGTTGCTGCCAAGTAGGAACTTAAAGAGGTGTGAGGGATCTGCACAGGCGGACAGATTTACATAAGCCACGCTTCGTGCAGGACTCTGTAATCTTTTAGAGCTGTTCCAGAAAGAAGACCTCGAGTTAAACAGGAATCTTGTCCCAAATTGCTGGCTATTTTGATGATCTCATTGATAATGCTGTTAGAAGATCTAAGGGCATTAGTGCCCTGTTGGCTTATTCTACATAAAAACTGTGTGTGGGAGAAAGCAGCTGGGGGAATAACGGTATTTGTCACATGGAGAGAGGATTAAATTGGCAGGGAAATCAACTTTATTTTCGAGCATCTAAGAGGCTATTAGAGACAATGGAGCATAAAAGAGAGAAACCCTAAATTAAAAACTGAAAATGTATTTGGCAGCCTCCTCCTGAAACAAGCCACAGTAATTTAACCAAGTGCTTCAGTAATCAAATAGATCATTGTATGACTGCTCTGCGAGTGGTGCCGGAGCTCCTTCCTCCGTCTCGCTGGGACTCACAGTGGTGGATTTGTCTATGGCCATGCGGGTTGCATGGATGCTGTTGGAAGGGTAGGAAGCCACTGGCATTATTTAACCCTTGTAGTCATGGCAGGTTTAGCTCAGCAGCGTTGTGCTAGTGAAGAGCATGTACAAAACCTCTCCGCTGTGCTGTCTGCTGGATGTTGTGTCCCGAGGTGGGGGCTGGTTGTAAAGTCTCTGGCAGTTGTGCTGCAGGCTGCTCAGCTGCAGGTCCAGGCCTTTCAATTCCGACTTCTCCTGTGGTTTCAGTGGTGGGACTTGTGTTCTTGGAGCAGCAGTGACCAGTTTGAGCAGTGGTCGCGTGGACCTTCAGAGGTAATCAAGAATTCACTGTGTGTTTTGGCACTTACAAGTCTGGAAGGATACATTTTTTAATCAGTGTGTTTTGGTAATTGTTTGTGGTTTCTCTTTACCAAAACCCTGGGGGAAAAGCCTGTTAATAATCAGATTTTTTTTAAAGGGAAAATTAAAATAGTCTGCCAAGTGCTGCTTATGTTAAATCTGTGTAGAGAAGAGCATGGTCTGGTCCTTGAGAGCTTTGCTTTCCAGCAGCCTTGTTCTGCACAGCATGGAGGACTGCTGGGATGGAGGGAGCAGTCATCTCAGCTCTCAAGAGATCAGACCTGTGTAAGAGGCGGAGCAGCTTAAAAAATACAGCGTGGTCTGTGTTGAGAGCTGGCTGGGGTGCTCTGCCAAAGCAACCTGTGAAATCAAGAGTGGCACTTGGCATCAGTTGTCTGTAGATGCCCAGTGCTATTGTTAGGTAGTACGTCATAGTTAAGTTATTAATACTCTGGAATGCTTTTATTGCTCAGTTTATTATTCCTAACATTTTAAAGCTTGCTCCCAAGAAAGAAGAAAAATATATTTGAGAATGCAGAGGCTTATTAGAAGAATGATTAAAGAAACCTGCAGACTCTATGGAACTTCTTGGAGTTAGGTCTTCTCAACCGCTGCGTGTGGCACTCGCAGGTCTCAGAGGGCTCTGGGCTTATTCCCCTACTTGTGCATCTCTCTTGGGCGGCCGATTCTGTATCGGCTGGCAAGCAAAGAGGATGCGGTGGGTTACGCAGGGTGGTCCTCGGGCTGGACTAGCTCAGCCCTGGATCCCAGCTGCCCTTTCCAGCACCGAGTGCAGCGCCGGGAGCCTGCCAGTGATCCAGCCATCCCTGCGTGTTTGCAGCCCCGGTGTGGGGCTCAGCACCATGCTGCGTCCACGGCTTCAGGTCATCGTCCTGGCGAGGCCACACGTCGCTTCTGTGCAAGGAACGAGGCCTTCGGAGGGAGCAGGGGATGGAACGCGCGCCTTGGCCGGGGCAATCCCAGCGCTCTCCCGGGAGGCCCTGGAGCCGCTTTACCGGATCAGCTCATCCCAACTCATTGTGGAAGGAGCTTCCCAGGCACGGAGAAACCAGGTCTTGTGTGTGACCAAATCCCTGGGATAACAAAGCGTGGCTGTTCCACCCTCCTTCCCAGCCGCTGTGTTGCAGTGCGGACACCTAGCAGGATAACCTTTCTGTGCCAGCCCCCCCGCCCCGCTCCCTTTTCTCTCGGTGGGATTTGCTGGGCTGACAGCACTGTTCAGAGGGTGGCAGCGGAGCAGGGCTGGGAGGAGGATCCGGGCCCTTTAAACCGCTTAGCATGCGGTTCACACGGCTCCGGGCCAGCTGTTCCTTTCTCCTCCTGCCCTCACTCGCAGGAGTTGTTTGCTGAGCTCAGAGCTCCTGTGCAAAATTGCTTTTCAAAAGAGCCACTTTCTGCTTAATTAAACAATGAGCCGCCGTCCCTCTGCACATCTGTAAAGCTCCCTCTGCAGCCCCTTTATCCCACAAACTGCTCCATTCTTACCTCCATTCACTTGTAAATCTTAACCCCCCTCTCCTCCACCCTGATCATCTCACTGGCCCTTTCTTTTCCCCTTTCAAGTAAGACTGGGGCTTGGAGTATCTGTGGGGGTGGCTGGGTTGGGTGGACAGGACTCGGTTTAATGGTGCTTGCTCTATATGAAAGTCTAATAATAGCAAAGCAGATCTGAGCCCAGAAGCGAGAGATGAGGACCAGACTCTGCACGATTTCTGTGTTTATAGGAATAAAATCATGGTAGCTCCCAAGCTGAGAGACTGACTCATCCAGCAGCCAGAGGGGACACCAGTCACCAGGCAGGCTGGGAGGAGGGCAAGGAGCTGACTTGAAGGCGCTTTCTGATCCAGCTGGCAGTGCCAGGGAGAGCCCAGCCCAGGGGATTCCCTCAGCCAGGCTGGCTGCGTGCAGGGCAGTGCCAGGCTGCCAGGGAATCCCTCAGCACTGGCAGGAGCAGCCACCTTCCTCTGGGCCCTGGGGTCTCACATCAGTTCTCTGTAGTCTCTTGTAATAGCGATCAGGTTTTTCTTTTTTAACCCTCGGAGCGTGTGCCTGCTCACAAACCCCAGAAGCCAGGAAAATGGGAGAGAGGGGAAATCTCAGTTTGCTGGGTTTTGGCTGAGCTTTGTGCCCGTGGTTAGTAGTGCATTTTCTGAATTGTCTTCCTGAGCAGCTTAAAAAAAATTAACCAGCAACATCCAAGGTTAAGCAGGATAAATGAGTGGAAAAGTGATGAGGTGGGATATCTCCTTTACCGTTGGGAGGGACGGGTTATAGCCAGGGTGATGCAATATTGTCTAGCATAGATTGATAGGGAGGAATGAAGAAATGGGAGTTTGGTGCCTTAGCAGGAGATTCCACAGTCTCCTTGTGGTTTGGTCACAGGTCTACTTTACTCAAGCATCTTGAAATCAGAGTGGGCAAGGCTCAGGATGGTCTTTTGCTGAGACTAATTCTGCACTGCCAGAGGGATAAAGTCACAGGACCTGTTAACGAGATGTTATTTTTAATGTCTGTGATTCCCAATCGGGCACTTTGCTGCCAGCGTGGTAGCCTTTGAGGCTCTCTCAGTTCCTTCTTTTGACAATTTTGAACAAGAGGCAAGACCCTGGGCCAGCACTAGTGATTTGTGATCCTAATTAAAAGAGACAGTTTGGTGCATTGGCATTTATTTGGGAGCCTGAAGTGACAATAGCGTTGGGTGTTACGGGATTAGATGCTCTGACTTTGGAAATGAGTAGGGATTAGGTTTACCCTGAGAATCAGCTCAGAGCTGCTTTTTTTTTTTTGTCATGGGAGCTGATGGATCTGGAGGCTTGCTGCAGGCTAGCAAGTGGGATTGGAGATCCCTTGAACTTGTGTTCCACCAGCAACCTGTGGGGAGTGGAAGATCCCAAGCAGCTCCTCTCCAGTTCAAGAGTGTGGTGATTAAAATCTCAGGGCTGAGAATTGCTGGGCGATGGCTGGGGTCAGAGTCTTCACTGCTAACAGGAGGGCTACGAAAGACCCCTGTGATCCTTTCCCATTTTGTGGACGCAAGAAGGTGGAGAAGAGCAATGCTCTTCTAGCTGAGAAGTGAGAAAAAAAGATGTCATAATGCAATTAAAAATTACAGAAGCCAAGAGCTTAGTGTTCATTTGTAGCGGACAAGAACAGATGAGAGCAGCGGTTGGGATTCTCTTATGCCCGACCGTAGTTAGCTGCTAATTTTTTCCCTAGTACTTAAATCACTGCCCACTCCAATGTGTGGCAGGATTGACTTGTGCACTTGTCAGAGAAAATGCATTTTGCTCTTGCTGGAAAATTTTGCATTGCTGCTCACTCTGTGTAGTACCAAACCCATTTGCCTGTGACTCCGTTTACAGGAACTAGTCCAGGTCTTCTTCTGCGGTTTATGGCACACCATCGTCTGCTTCAGCAAATTATTTGCATATCAGATGGGAGGCTGGAGGAGTCTGAAGGATCCCTTAGGTCAGGTTTTGTAACAAGCTCTTCCAGAGAACAGATTCCTGGAGGGCCCTCATATTCAAAAGCAGAGAGAAGACATGTACCTGGAGGGGAGCAGGTATCGGGAGCTGGTTCCTCTGTTTTAAAAACAAGCTGCTGAAGCAGGGAAAGGGGCATACAAATTGTCTTTCCATACATTTCCATGCAGGCAGGGGGAATAATGGCAGAGGAGCTGCAGGGAAGGGGCTTTGTCATGGTTACAGGCCGGTGGCTGAGAATGTGGGTGGAGCAGCGCTCGTCCAGAGTTAGTGACCTCAGCAAATTGGAGCTCAGCCATGGTCAGTATGATAAATGATCTTATTCTGGGTCAAAGAAATGGTACCCCACAGGGAGGTATCCGCAAGGCGGCCCGGGAAAGCGCTGTGCTCTTGCAGCACTGACCCCTTAGTGACCAGTGCTGCATATATCTTATTTATTACAGACCAGAAGGGAATTTTCCATGGTTCAACCTTTATAGGGTTCCTCTATTTCCCTGAAATAGGCTCCCAGTTCTGCAGCCAAGGCAAGAATGTGGGTGTAATTACACCCTCTGGGTGCCCTTCAAGGCACCGTGTGCTTTGTGCGGGTTTGTATATGGATTTTAAAGCAGGGGACACAAAGGTGTCTGGTCACTGCATGTGTGTGTGAATCTGCCAGCGACCTGTGCAGCTCCCTGAGAGCCAAGAGCGGTGTGTCCCTGTCAACTGGTATTAGGGTTGTGCAAAATCCTTCTGTCTTTCTGCACGTTTATCAGTTTGGTGTGAGATCCTTCTAATGCAACACCCAGCTTGGCGTTTCTGATTTGAGGCACCTGGTTTCTCTCTGCACACAGCGAGCATCCTCTTTGCTGAGTTATCACTGATGAATGTGTCAGGCCCAGGAGATTTTATTGAGCTAGGAAAGATCTATGGATTTCAGCCCTGGTTTTGAGGGTGCGGATGAACCCAGGCTCTTGTTCCAGGCAGTGCTAAAATGGAGTCGTAGATGCATTTTTCTTGCAGAGGAAGCTCAGCAGATTCTTCATCAAGGAACAGTTGGGGTAATGCAGAAGATCAGGCCTTGGAGGATACGCTAGAGGACCGAGCAGACTGTGCAGCTCTGTCTGCCACAACCAGGAGTGTTTATGGTGCAGCTGGGCTGAAAATGAGCCGGCGCTGTTGGGTTTTTGTATGCACGCTCACTGCAGTTTTTGCATCCTGTCTGCTTGTGTGACAAGCCAATGACTTTGTGTCACTGCAAGGCACACACTTCGTTTTCCTGAGCTGTGTGTTTTGCTGGGTGATTTGTTTTATGTACGTATTGTGGGTTTGAGCTCCCATCTGTGCACTTGAACTAAGCAGTTTTCTCAAACGTTTGTCAGTTTTTCTTTTTTTAATTAACTTTAGATTATTTTTCCTGAGAATTTGGAGAGGTTTGATCCACTGTTAGCACAGGAAACAGAAGCTGTCTCTGTATACAAATAAGACAGGGATTTCTGACCATGTGCTTCAGTCTCTGCTCTGCAGTTTTGAGAATATTTCAGCATCCTTGGACAGTTCACTCTTGCTTCTCTGCTGATGCTGCCAATGGTGTGGACAGTAAATGATAATTAGAGGGGATTTTTTGGTGCAGTTACTTGTTTGCTGTGAATGATAAGGAGTAAGTTACCAGAAGGTTTTCATTGCTACTGTGCAGCAATAATAAAAATCCGTCATCGCTGGGATGAGCTGGAGCTGAGGTGGTGGTGCAGGAGCGAAATGTTGTATCCTCTCAGCTCTCACTTGGACCTCGCTCCTGGGCCAAAATGCCTGGTGGCTTTTGTAGCCTAAGGGAAGTACGGGTGGTATTACTGTGCTCCTGCAAGTGGCAAATGCCTCTGTTCCGTGGTGGGGGCCAGCTTCAGAACCAACAGCAGGGAAAAATTGCTGTGTCCTAGAGATGGTTTAACTTGTTGGCAGGTGTAGTGCCTGACCAGGTTGAGATTTTTTTCTTTCCTCGTGTGTCATTTGTAGAGGCCCTGCTGTTTGCATAGCAAATCCCCAGCCTGGGGAGCTAGAAACCTGTTAGACCCGTAGCATAGTATCAGAAAATGTCTTAGGAACGCTACATATGTCAACTGTAAGAGATAAGCGGATGTATAATTTACCTCTTCTTATTTCCGTCACGATAACACCCTGGGTCCTGAGCTGTTGATCAAGACTGCTGTTCGAGGCATTGAGCTGCAAGATGGCTTCTCCCCAGACCACTGGCAATGGAAATAATCTTGTTCCTTTTCAATATCTTATTTGTGGGAGATGGTTTTGGTGTGGCTCTGGTCATTCTTCATCCTTTATAATTGATTTGTTCTAGTAATATTGGTGTATGGAACGTAGAGACGTGAAGGTGAGGAAAAAATTCAATGCTGAGAAAGCAGCCAAACATACTGCAGAGAAAGGGCCTTAATTTTCATTGCTATTTGGAGCGAGGAAGCTCCAGGCATGCACAGGGGTGTCCGGTTTTTTCCTACTGTCTAAATTCTTCAATATGGGTTTATGTGACTTCTGGGGAGGGGGAAATGAATGTAGGCTCAGGTGGGGCTGAAAATAACATTTATTGCAGAAGGAGTAGGGGTGAGGGAATCTTCCAGCTCAGCCTTGAATAAATCAGTCCTCTTGCCCCTTCATCCAGGCAGCTTCTAGGTGGCTGCCTTTCATCCAGCTGGTGCAGCGTGTTTCTGTTTAAATGATCTCTCCTGAAAGGTCCCAGAGGAAGGGGCTGCTTATTCCACACCAGGAGAATGGTATATGGCACAGTTCATTGTTGTGTGCCCTGCCGCAAGTGCATAAATATGAAACAGCTCGCGGGCGTTGCTGCGGTGGGGCTGGTGTCCCCTTTGTGCTCCCCCTCCTTCTCCTGAAGGCTCCTCTCCATCTTTCTTCCTCTCCGCCTTTCATTTCTTGGTGATGGAGAGCAGGAGCCATTTGGGTGTGAGATCCTGAGGGCTTTACGTTGCAGCAGCATTTTTCAGGGGAAGGCGAATATAGTTAACTCTTGTTCTGGCGGCTGACCAACCAGTGTGGTGTGTATATATATATATATATATATACCTCCTGAGCTGCACTTGCTGTCCCCAGTGCACATCACTAGGAAAGCAGCAGAAAATGGTCTATTTTATGCTCTTAACTATGTATCATTACAAGGGAGCCGTGAGTTGGCCCCAGGCAGGTGATCCAGCTCACCGGACGGTTTTGAAGCACAAAGCAGCTCTTTGAGCCCGGATCAGAGCGATGCAGCGCTCGGAGGCAGAGATACCTGTCGTGCAGCGGGCAGCCCTGTGGTGGGACTGGTGTGCCGGGGGTCGGGCTGACATCTGGAGGCACTGATGCCCTGGGAAACTGAGGGGGGAACAGAGGGAATCTCAGAGTGTCCCCTTCCCCCTTTCCCTGGGAAAAGAGACCCCCATCTGCTGCAGATGGACATGTCCCCATTGCCTCATTGATGTGCACCTGCCTGCACCAGTGCTCTTCATCCTCGGTGTGACAGAAGTGATGGGGATAACGTTATTCGAACCCCAGCTCTGCTCTGGGTGCTATCCACAATCCCATAAATTCCAGGAATAAGGTAGGGACTGAGTTGAGCCACTACAAACGCATTTATTTTTGCTGGCTGTGAAGCAAACACACAGGGAACCATACATGGAGTTTGATTTTAGCTCAGAGAGGCACATGTGACTACATTCCCCTTGACTACAGTGAGCTTCCACACGATGCAGATGTGGAAGCCCATCCCGCCATCCCCGTGTGTCTTGTGAGCAGGGCTCCAGCCCTCGCTGGTGGATCTGTGCCTTCGAAAAGCTTCCTCACACCTCGAAAACAAACAAAACTCTTTTGGGGCTTTCAAAGGGCTGTTTAAAGGAGCCCCAGGAGAATAACTGATTGTGGATTCAGAATGATGAAGTGGTTTGTGGAATGGTGAAACATAGAGGCAAATGCAGGAGGACTCCACATTGCAATTTGTCAGCTTCTCTAAACCCTGTAACGGATTATTCCTCCCCCCCCACTTTGCTTCTCACCTCACCAATAGGAAATTAACTGATGCTATCACTAAAGAAATTGTTTTTGCCTCACAAAGTAAAATTGATACTATAAAAACCCGCCAGCAGTGTCTCCTCCTCCTTTTACATGAAGACAAATCCTTCCTGTCACCTACTGAAATGGAAAGATAAAGGCTGAGCTTTAATAAAGAAGCTATAAGCACAAAGTGGGGGGGTGGGAGCAGGCACGGCCGCAGGTGTGATGCTGAGGGATACTCTGAGCGTCCAAAATACAGCTGGTGCCTGCGTGCGTGTTCCATGCGTGGTTGTGTACACGTCTGTGCCCCAGAACTTGTGTCGCCAAGAGTTCATGCTGCTTTTGGTACTGAGAGTGTCTGTCTTTACTCCTGTCAGGTCCTTAGGCTTGCTTGTTTGGACTTTTAAAATCTAATTAAACACACAGTGAGTTAAACATAATTCATTAGGTGATAACGGAATGCACGGGCTCTGGGATGGGTTAAAGAGGTCTCGACAGTTTCCCGCTGGATTGGTGCTTCAGCACAAACTGCATCCGTTCTTCATGGGATGCGTTTTCTGCAGGAAACCTCTTCTGCCCAGCCCTGGGGTTTGGGGCAGAGCCCTGGGCTCCCTTGAGGCAGAGCAAAGAGACAGCGCGGCTGGCGGGGGTCCTTTGCCCAGGGGTTTGCAGCTACTCCCATCCATCCTGCCTGTTCCTCAGCTACTCTTTTGTGGATAAACAATCGCTGTGTTCTGGCATCAGCCCCTCGTTTGTAAACTGCTGCCCTTTCTCCTTTCAGGGGATATCAGAAACCTGCTAAAGTGGATCAAACAGAATCTGCTGAAAGAAAGACCGGAATTATTTATGCAAGGGGAATCTGTGTAAGTACAGACGAATCCTCCTGGTGTTTCTCTGTTGATCCCCACGGTCTGGGATATGTTTTTCCTGTTGTTTGTAAGAAGCAAGTTAATGACCATGAAAATATGGGATTTGCTAAAGTGATGACAGGAGATGTCCCACACTGCACCTCACCCTGATCCATGGAGAGTGTCTTTGGCAGCCCTCACCTCAAATCTGAGCCTCGACATGAAGCAGGGCCATCAATATTTCCTCTCCGTTGTCACCTGGAGCAGCATGGTACATGTATCCTCAATTCCAGGAGTTCTAGCAGGTCTATCCGTTCCCTGCTGACATCACTGGGACTGAAGCAGTCACTCAGAGAAATGCCAACAAATATTTCTTCTGGGAAATGTATTTTTATTGTCAAAACGGGGCCAACCTCGTGGAGGGGAGGAAAAAAAAAAAAAAAAGCCAAGAGAAATGGAGCAGAGTGAGCTGTGCAAGAGCCGTCCCTGACTGTGGGGTGGCGCTGGGGGTGGTTAACATTCGTCACGGATCTTTGTGAGCTGAAGCGTGTGCCAGGTCCCCTGGTAACAGGAGAGACAATTGCAGGACACTGAAGATCAAAGAGGGGGAATCCCTTTCCCTGTAATTAGGGGCTCGGAGTGGATCCCAGGTGTTCGGTGCCTTTGGTAGGGGCACCGGAATAGCTTTCCCTGCCTTCACATTGAGCTCTCTGCGCTCCACTGTAGCATGTGGGTTTTAATTACCTGGCTTTCCTACCTCGTACGGAAATGTAGTCATCTCAGAGCATCTTCAGGAATGGTGCATTTTGATTCAAATGAGCTTTGGGATTTCTCCTGCTCCCCCTTTATTTGATCTAGAAAGGGCACAGACTGTACCTGGTTCCAGCTCCGTGCTAGGATTCCTTTTTCTCTTTGGCTTTAGAGGCAGGCAGCTTGTGGTCTGCGCTGTAACATCCCTTGTTCTTAACTATTTGTGAAGCATTTTAGCAGCCCTGTATCCTAATGATTTCTTTCTGTTCTGCAGGAGGCCGGGAATTTTGGTGCTCATCAACGACGCAGACTGGGAACTAATGGTCTGTACTTCAGTTTTACTTTTTGTGTTGAAAATATTGCTCTGTCTGTTCTGTGGTTGCTCTCAGAGAAGCTATTTCTGATTCTTGCCCCAAGCGAAGTGTCTCTGATTTGAGGGGGAAGGGGCAGGCTGGGATCTCGCTCCCTGTGTTGCACTGTGGCTGTTAGAAGCCTGGAGCCTTTCTCTAACCTGCTGAGTCTCATCAGCCAGCCAGTGCCTGAAGAGAGATCTCCCGTATTCCCTGGCCTCTGGCAAAGGGCTTCGCACCTCTGGCTGCCAGCAAGTCTCCCCGACACGTCGGGTACCAGCTTCGCGGGCACCAGGCAACTTCCCAGCCCCGAGCAGAGCCCCTTCGCTAGAGCAAGGTGGTGCCGCAGCAGGCGACCGCAGCCCTGGGGAGATTTCTGCCCAAACAGGCAACTGGTAAATCTCTTCCCTTGTCAGCCCACTGTTGTGCTCAGGCAACAAACGGCCCCCAACTATTTTCCTGCCTCCGGCAAGGACCTGTTCTGTCAAAGCCCTGGTCCAGAAAATGCTGTGGGATAATGAGCGTCAGCTCCTTGGCTGATCTCTCACCTTTGCTTCCGTTCGATGAAAACATCGGTCTATCCCCTTCTGCTCCCCCTGACACTCACCGTCTTTTTATGAGCTATTTTCTCTTTGCAGCTACTATTTGGAAATGACATTTAAACCATTTTTCACTTTTGTTCTTGGTCTGCAGGGTGAGCTGGATTACAAACTCCAGGACCAGGATAATGTGCTTTTCATCTCCACGTTGCACGGCGGGTGAACTCCTGAAAAGACAAGAGGATGTAAATCCAAATCCTTGGGCAGAAAAAAACCAAACAAAAACCTAGACCCACCCAAACCCGTCCTGACCTGCCTGTGCCCGGTCTCTGCATCTTCCCACCACCTTCACTTGTTACTAGACATCCAAATAAAGCCCTGCCAGCACGCGGCCTGCTGTCCACCACAACAGCATCCATCTTTTGGTCCTCATTTCACGTCTCCTGGCTGCACTTCCAGGTACCTCCTTGAGCAGAGAGCACCTGCAGCGTGTGCGACTTTCTTTTTCCGTGGTGGGAGGAAGAGGGGTGCCGGAGCCCAAGCAGGACGGTGTGTCTTTGCAGGCAGTGAGGTGTTCAGGGGGTTGTGCCAGCTTTGGGGCGAGGCTGAGGTGCCTCTGCCATGGTGCTGGGAACTGGGAGTCTTACACAGTGCTTAGTGGTGGTACAGTCTGTGCGGCAGCCACGGGAAGAGCGAGACGTGAAGTGCAAGGAAACACAAGGTTCTTTTACTAGCGTTACTGTGAGGTAGCAAATACTACAGCTTCAGAGGCCTCTATCGTGACTTTCCACTTGTCGTGACATTTATTTATGGGAGGTAGGAGGGAAACAGGCTTTTTTAGTTTTGTGTTTCTGATGCCTTATGGCACAGCCTCTTTCATACCTGAGCTGAGGCAGGGTGAAGTAGTAGCCCGTGAGCAATGATCAATTTATAACCATTTGGTTGGAGGGGAAACGAGCCCTCGCCCGGCCTGAGACAGCACAGAGTGATAAGGGCAGCAAATTAACTTTCTGTCGCCGTGATGGACAGAATTGATCAGCCTGCGCTGCGTTCTGCGCGCGTGGGGAGCTGCGCTGCTGCAGCCTGGCCAGGAAGGGCTGGGGCCGGAGATGCACAGTTAAAACACGGAGACCTGGGAAAGAAAGTCAGCGGCTTTTAACCCTTTGCCATCAGCGGCAGGAGGCGGCTTCTTACTGCGCGCCCTGAGGAAGTCCCGTGAGCGCAGCGGAAGTGGGTGTGCGCGGCTCTGCTAGCGTGCGGACGCTGTGCGCTTTCCAGAAGTTTCCTCGGACAGATGGACGAGCCCCGGAGGCCGCGGCAAGAGCAGAGGGAAGGGGTCGGAGAGGATAGCGTTGGCACCAACAGGTCTGAAACGTGCTGCGCGAGCTTCTAGGAGCATCCATCCAGGACTGTCCTTCCTGCGCTCCCCCCTGCCCTGCTCACCTGCGTTCCGGCACGGCTCTGGCGGCATGAGGTGGTCCCGGTGGCAGCACTCCTGCCCGAGCAGCAGCTCTCCCGGGACAGAGCCAGTGCACGTCGCAGAGCTGATCTGCACCACGTCCTGCTCACCCTTTCCTCGGTCTCAGGGAGCTGCCGAGGAGGAGCTGGGAGGCGGTGAGCAGAGTCACCAGCCCCTGCTCGGGCAGCCTGCCCTGGCACCCCCGGAGCTCCGTACGAGGAGCTGTGCCCGTCCTGCTCCTGACAGAGGAGTTACTCTGTCTGACGCAGAGGGAGTGCCAAAGAGTCATTCCCCCACCTGACTTCTCCGCTGACTCTTTTCTCACGCTTACCCTCCCCGCAACCTGCGTAACTAAAAGTGCCAACAAACCACGATGCCGCTGCAGCCGAGAAACCCTGACTTCAAGCCCACTGCCGGTAACAAATTCAGCCTTTTCCAAATCCAGCCGCGGCGACTCGAGTCCAGCTTGTGCCGTTTGTAAATGACACGTAGGGGCCAAAGGCTCTTCTCTCTCCTGAGTCCAGGCCCATAAGCTTTGCTGGGCTGGGGGAGCGGCGGGGGGATTCCAGGTGGTGGAGCTGGCTGAAAAACAACCAACCTGTGTGGTGTGCAGCTCGGAACGGCCTCAAACCCAAGCGGGAAAAAGCAGGTTCACCCCCGGCACGGCCTCTGCGCTGCGTTTGTGCCTTGGGCTGGTTGTTCTTATCCCCCCAGCCGTTTTCTCGCGGTAGGATGAGTTCCTTCCCCGGGAGGTGTTACTCCCCTCCTAGCGCAGGTAGACCCAGATGGCTTCGCTCCTGCTGTAGTAAAAGCTGCCAATCATTGCTAAAAAAAGCTAGAAACGGGAAGATGAGGGAAGCTAGGGGAGGGGAGAAGAGGGGTACGGCAAAATCCTGTAACAACAACGAAAGTTTCCCAAATAAAAGCCTTTTAAAATCATCTGCTGCCTCCAGCTTTGGCCTAGATAGGCTCCTGGTGAAATTTTGCTGGGATCTTGCAATGCTTCCCTCCTCCTCCCGGGTTTCCTTGGCAGCCCCGGCCGAGGCGCTGGCTCGGGGCTTCATAAAACCGCTCTGTTCCGAGCCTTCCTCCCGGTTCCTGGGGGGGAACCCGGGGCCGCCGCCGTCCTCGGCCCCGTGTGTCCTTTCCGCCGAGCCCCGCCGCATCGCGGAGGCCCCGTCCCCGCAGCCCCGGGCCGGGGGGAGCCCGGGGCCGGGCCGCTCTCCGTGAGCCCGAGCGGCGGGGCCGGATCCCGGCGCTCGGCGGAGAACCCGGCAGAGCCGGGGCGAGCCGGGGGCTGCGGCAGGACGAGGAGCGGAGGAGGAGGAGGAGGAGGAGGAGGAGGAAGGTGTCCCGGCCGGCGGGGACCTCGGCTCCCGGTGCAGAGGGGTCCCCGCCGCGCCCCAGGGCCGCCCGCACGCCGAAACACATTCCGTAAAATTAAAAGGCGATTTTAAAAAATAATAAATCAATAGGCACCAGAAGGATAAAGCAGGACGGAGCCGCAGGGCCGGGCCGCCAGCCTGCCGCACTCGGCGCCGGCCCCGCCGGCCTCGGTGGAGCCCCGGCTCGGCCCGTCCACCCGGTCCCGGTCCCGGTCCCGTCCCGGGGAGGACCCGGCCGGTACCGGCCGCGGTGGTAGAGACCCCCCCCGGCAGCGCGGAGCGGTGCGGAGCCGCCGCCGGCGTTTTGTTCAAGTTTTCCCTGGAAATGCTCGGTCAGGCTCCCCCGGGCTGCAGCCGGTTACCTTGCCGAGCCCCGGGAAGGTTCCGTTCCTCTTCCTCCGCCCCAAAGCACCTTCCTGGAGCCCGGCCGGTGCAGTTGAAATCTCTGCTACAGATGTCCAGACACAATTCTTGGTTCGTACGGCTCCATCGCACAAGAATTGCGTTTGGACAATCAGCAGCGGAGATTCCCGTCCCGGGCTCGCCGGATCTTCCAGGGGGGGTGGAATCCGGCTGGAGCCTGGAAAACAAGGACACAGGGGCACCGAGCCGGCTGCCCGCCGCTCCCCGGCCCCCGGAGCCGCTTCTCCGGCCCCGGCAAGTTTCTAAGGCGGCCGCCGCGCTTCGCGTCCCGGCTTCGGTTTAACGGCACCGCGAGGGGCTTGTGGGTTTTTCTCACCTCGTTTCTTACCCCTCCGAAAAAGAATTAATGATTTAAAAAAAAATCAGCCCTTATTAGGGAAAAAAAAAATATAGAATTTTAAATAATAATTTAAAAAAACCAGCACAACAAGCCCCACAAAAAAAAAAAAAAAAAGAAAAAAAGAAAAAGAAGAAGAGCCAGCAAACGAAAACGAGCGCTGCGTGCCCCTCGGAGCAGCCCCGGCGGAGCGGGGCTCGGTGCGGCGGGGCTCGGAGCCCTCGGCAGCGCCCGGGGCTCGGCGGGGGTGATGCCGCGGGGCTGCGGGCACCGAACGACCGACCGACCCCCGGCCGCCGCCGCCGCCGCTCCCGCCGCGGAGAATTCTCCAGCTGCCAGAGGATCGCCCGCAAAATGCGGACACTTTGCCGAAAAAAATCGCCGGAATTTATAAATGTTAGCCCCGCTGCTTGGGGCGGAAAAAAAAAATTATTATTGATAAATAAAAATAAAAGAAAAAGAGGAAAAAAAAAATATCCAGGCTTCTGCCCCCCAGCCCTTTCTCACCGACCGGCTCGCACGAAGTTGGGAACAAATCCCCCCTCTCCAGGCAGGGAAAATCCCGGCCCGCTGCCGGCGCTTCCCCCCGCCGCTGCCGCTGCCGCTGCCGGTGCCGGTGCCGCTGCTCCGCGGCGGGGCCGGGCAGGTTCCCCCCTTCCCGGGGGAGGGCTGAGAGGACGGGGCAGCGGCGGACCCCCGGCTGCCCGAGCCGCCCTCCGCCCCGGCGGCCCGCGGGGCTCCGAGTTTCCACGGGGCGCGGAAAGTGCGTTCCCCGCGGGGGCGGAGCGGGCGGCCCCCGGGGCTCGGCGGGGCACAACGGCGGGGCTGCCGCTGCACCTGCCGCCGGTGCCGAGCCCGGCCGAGCCGCCCCGGCTTCGCTGCCCCCTTCTTCCTCCACGCCGTATCCGCCCGGGAGGGTCCCAAATCCGCCCGGGAGGGATGCGCACACCGGGGCTCTGCGGGCTGCGCCGGGGCCGGGCAGGGCTTTTAGTTGAACGGCACAACAATAAATGTGTTGCAGAGCCGGCGAGAAAAGAATGGGGATGACCTTCAATTGGTACTGGATTTGAATAACACCACGGGGTGATAAATGCCCATTGTGTTTTAGGAGTAATGAATCTCCACTGTCTCTATAGCACAGAAACAGCAGCTGCAACCTGGAGCCAGCCATCTCTTAAAGACACAGCTCCCAAACCCCAGCCCCCGGCCCGGCTCGGCCCGGCCCGGCCCGCAGCCCCCGCCACCCGCCCGGGCCCCGGGGCTCGGGGGCCCGC
>JAVSBS010000614.1:126153-199204 GCA_033124195.1 Coracias cyanogaster | reverse complement strand
TGATTACAATTGAAAGATATACTTAGTATTTTCAATATGGTAGACAGTACACACAAAGTTGATTCTTGCAGTTGTTGTAATCATTACTAGAAAATTGTTCTAAGTTTCATGCCACAACAGTTCAGTTACCTCAAGTCTGATTGTGTGGTGATTTTTGTGTCCAGCTTTTTATTTTATTGTTACTGGGAGTATTTTGCTATGTCACCTCTATTTTTCTCCCTTGCTTTAAAATAACATTTCACATGGGAAGCTTTGGGCATTGCTGATGGCTTTTTCACTTCCTCATAACCAGGTCAGAGTGAGAATAGAGGTGAAGGACATTTAATCATATTGACCATGTACAGACATAGTTCACTATTATTTACTGGCCGTGACATTATTATCCTCCAGCAAATCATTTAGGCTGAGACGCAAAAGGCCTTTGGGAGCAGTATTCCCAACTTCAAAAATACGAAACAGCAGGTAGCAATCACAGAACAGATCCTGGGAGTAATTCTTCTCTAGCAATTGCTTTGCCCTCTAATCGTCCCAACTGAGAAAGCAAGAGAGACTGGAGGAAGAAGTGTGAGAAGTGCAATGTCTGAAAAATAATATGTCATGTGCAGCGTAACCAAAGAGCCATATTTGTAGTGTAGATTACTAAGTGTCAGTAGCATGTGAGAATTTCATCTTGGTAAGCTTTTTAACATGTTAAATCACTTTTATGATTCTCAGTTTAATAGTACTGTCAGTGCACATAAACTCCTTTTTGACTGTCAAGGTTTAGGGTCAGGGCAGTCCACTAGACCTAGAACAGATGCTCTCTGTTAACCCTTCTCCCCTCCCAAAGGGGAAGAGAAAGGGCATAAGAGAGAGAGAGACTTATGGATTAGAAAACTGAAACGGCTTTAATGAAAGTAATAATAATAAAATGCCCCATGGCAGTTAGGTCACTGTCACCATTGATGTTGTGGAGCAGGCAGTGGAGAAGTCCCAGACTGGACTCAGCAGGAGAGGGGAACCAGATTCAGGAGCTGGATTCTGGAACTGGATTCAGGAGCACAGGATCAAAGGCAGAACAGATGGAGTTCTCCTTGGATGCCAGCCATTGAAGAGGAGAGCTTGATCCTCGTGATACCTCAGCTTTATACTGAATATGACGTATATGGGCTGGAATACCTCGCTGGTCAGTTTAGGGTCACCTGTCCTGGCTGCTCCTCCCCGCAGGTGCAGTCTTTTAATTTTGCACTCCCTGATGTGGCACACAAGATTTAGCAGTGACTTTTCTCTGCACACACCAGTCCTTGGTAGTAATTCTAAACATCAAGCGTTATCAGTGCTAGAAGCAGACACTGTCCATGAAAATATGCTGTTAAATTCAGAAAGTGTAGTTAGAAGAGACCAAGCTGAAAAGTAAAATCACTGAACAGAATTAGTTCGGTTCTAACTCTAACCAGGTCATTGACTGACTTGCTTACTATTTTAGTTTACAAATTTTGCTGCGTTTATAAGCATTTGCACCCATATCTGTATGCAGGTTTGCACAAAATGAGGATGGGAAGTATGAGGGGGATGTATGAAGTTCCTCAGTACATCTTCTGAGGAACTTTGAACTTCACTATTTCCATAGCCTGTCATGCCTTTGGGCACCGGGGTTATTATATCTATGAGAAAAGAGCATGTAAGTAATGAGTGGTGGGAAACCATTAGTATGCCTGAAATGATTTAATGAAAGCTTGGATCATGATACGTCAGTAGCTGTTCTTATCATTTGGACAGCTCCATCTGCATCTTTAATAATTAATTCAGTTCAGTAAAAGTTCAGTGTGCACACTCATTTAGAAGCCTTCTTCAGAGAGCACCTCTCTCACTGCCAGCCCCAGAGAGAAATGGGCTTCTTCATGGCTAAGAGCAAAGATCTGGAGATACAAGAGCAGTTATAGAGCTGCATTTGCCAGGTAACAAAAGCTCCGGGGAGTTCAAAAAGGGTCAGAACATGTGCAGTTCAGCTAGGTTACTTCAGAGTGGTGTTTCTGTTCCTCTGTCTTATCATATCCATGTCAGCACTGCAGGCTGTGTGGAATGAATTTTAAGCTGCTAAGCTCAGGCAGACGTGATTCAATTGAGCAGGTTCATGGCTATAAAACAAACAGTGCACTCCTGTAATCTGTGGTCAGAAAAGCCTGAGTATTTTGACTTCTGTGTAGATCCGTATTCATTCATACCTAGGGAATGGGTGATGTTGGTCTGACTTCATTTCAGCCAAAACTACTGGAGTCTGCTTCTCGCAGATGGAGCCACTATACTGGGCTACTGAAGGTTGTTTAAGCAGTAATTCCTAGGATGTCCTGCTTTATTAACAGATAGTTTCTTATTAAAGATAGTTTCTTTCTTTCACTCAGGTAGAGGCATTACTTCCCTAAAGTCAGTGGATGTATACATACAGATGCATATATCATCTAGGTCCACATATGGAAGTGGACTGTATTTGTAAGCTTATGTATATAAATAATAGAAGTATAGCTTTCCATAGCAGAACTTGATAAATGGTATTTATCTGTTGCTCACAGGGGAAAATTTATCATGATTATTGCAAAATCTAGCTTTATTTGGCTACTAACTCATCATACATGCAACTAATTCCAATTCATTATTCTTCTGTACATCCACTTTTAAAAAAAGTTTATTTTACTTGAAGACACTCCTTCTTGCAAAATTACATAGGTTTCAGGTGCCAGAAAGAAAAAAATCCTACTTATATCATTCTTTTGTGTCCAGTACCTTCTGATTTCCAAACCAGAAATAGCCCTCTGTGTGTTGGCTGTGAAAGAAACATGATCTTCCAGGGTGCTGCATTTGATTATTATAATAAAAATTCCTCAAATTTTAAAGTAGTTACTTTTTGGATTTTAATATATATTGTCTGTCTTTCATTCTATTCTATCCAATTACACTTGCCATATTAAAAGTAAGTAGGAACTGGTATTTTAAAAGGTGCTCTAACTATTCTTCTTCATTTTTACTTTTAATATATTTCTAAAACCAGATTAAGCTAGTTCTTTATATAGTCCAGTATCCTGTCTCTTATAGTGGATAATATGTTTTAGAAATTACAGCAAAAATTTACTATAAACATTACTGAATTATTATCAATCCCATTTTTGCTTATTGTTAACCAGCAAATGTATTAAGCGATCTCACATTATAGCTCCACCTACTGTAACTGTGTGTTTTGTCACACTTGGTATCACAGCAGAATCTTCAAATCCAAACCTAACCAGACTTTTGAATTCTTATTTTTAGCCTTTTCAAGAGTGTTGATCTGATACTCAGAAGTGCAGAATGACAGAGATTTTACTAACTTTATCAAGGGTATAATTTCACAACTGTTTGACATGTGTACCCCGCAGCTGCATATGTGTTTACACAATGTATTTGTATTTTTTATTATCATTGAAGGAGAGCAGTACTGTTCAGATACAGATTTTGGTGCATCTGGGATGGATGCAGGCCAGTTGTCAGGATGAGGCCCAGCCAGTCAGTAGCCCTTTATGTTATACGAAGTGATGAGAAAGTCATAGTTGTCAGGGGCCCCTTCTTTTTCTTACAAGTTTTCTTTAAAAAAACCAACTTGGTATTCCCAACACGTATTCCCTTCCCTTACGGCTTAGTGTCTTTTTTAATAAAATGGCAGGATGCCCAAAAGTCTTAAACTCATGAGTTCCTCCAAAACAATCAATTTGTAGAAGAAAAGTAGTAAGGGAGCCAAAAGCGAATCTATAGAAAGGTAGAAAGGTTTGGTTACAGTATTTCTAAGTGGGCAAAATAGGCTTTTGGTAATGATACAATGTGTGTAACAGAGATGCCAGCGTGTTTGACCAAGTGGCAGACCATGGTCTTTTGACTGCTGAAACCGAAAACTATGCAGTATTTCACACTGATGGAGAAACAAGTATCATGTGCTGTTATCATAGTTTGTCTCCAAAGTACAAAATTTTGCCTTTTTTTTCTCGGAAGGACTCTGAGCTACTGTGATACTACATTATTGTTTCTGTGGGCTGCTTTTGGGGGTCTGTACCTAAATTTGGATTAAAATATCTATTAAGCAACTGCTATGTACAGTTGCTCCCTAGTCCAGCAAGGCCATATATACAGACAGAGCTGAGTATCTACATAAAACCTGCTAAATATGCTGGAGCTTGGCTCAGGCTCTTGGGGTAGGGCCGTGTCTGCTTGCATGTAACTGAAGGAGCCCCAGTATGTAAATAAAAGCTTTTGTTTTTCATATGGCAAACGAGCACTTCAGGCATACAAAGAATCAGAGGATAAAAACCTCTCATTTCATAAGGCAGTCACTTATGGGCTAAGCCATATCTATGAGTTTTTGATCCAAGAATGATGTTGCTAGTACAATACAGGATACTCCAGGGTAGCTACTTAGGCAAGGATTAGCTTCCAGCTGTACTGTAAATACTATTCTGAACTGGATTGTGCACTCCCAGTTGCATAGCTTGCAGCCAAAGTTGATTTACATGTTAGGATTGGCATGGGGCATGTCTCTTAGCTCTTAATCTGTTTGTTTTCCCAAAAAGTAAATTGAAGTTAGATTCTTTTAAGCAGGCTTGAGAAGTTCATGTTAACTCAGCTACCAAAATGTACAAGAAACTTTTTCAAATACAGAATAAGAAAGTCTGCCTGAAAAGAAGGTGCTGAACTAAAGGTCAGGTCACAAGCAGAGCCCCTGTCCTCTGTCTAGTGCAAAGGCCAGAGAGAGAAGCAGCTTGTTTTTGAAGAAACTTTTGCAGTACAGTCAAAACCTAGATAAGAGGAACAAAATGACCACAATGATATAATGAATTGTTTTTCAATTCTTTACTCATTTCCAATAAGAATCATAAAAGGTAGTCAGCAGAGTCATGAGATATTGACACTTCCACTACATTTTGCAGAATTGGAAATCATGCTTTAACGAACACCAGGTACATGTCATCACTTCAAGGCCAAGTATTTTCTGTCAGTTCTTGAAACATAAAAATAAAAGCTTATTTTTGTTATTTGTATCACTTTTATCTCAAGACAGAATTGTAAAAATGTTTCACGGTGAATCGGGACTGATGAGGTCAAAAGCTGCCAAACACTCTCCTGGTGTTCAGAACTGTGTTATAGTTCATATTGTCCGTTCTGATTTTGAGACAGCTGCAGCAGTGATAACTTGATTGCCCTTAGCAGTAGGAAATATTTCTGTAATACGTGCCTTTATTAACAGAGTCTTATCAGAGCCTTCAAAAAACAAATCTTTTCAAGATTGCTGAGACCTGCTCTTTATTAGGATTTGAGTGACATTTCTCTCCGTTGTGGCACAGCTGTAGGAACACACCCATTATGAACTGGTATTCCCAGTGTTAGAAAAATAGTGAGGATTTTAATGCTCTCTCAGACCAAAGGCTTCCCAAAATGAAAGACTGGGCTTCATCATTCTCCATCATTAAGCAGTTGCAGATATATACAGAAGGTTGTAAGAATGTTGTTATAATCTATTTAATACAGATGTTAAAAGGATATCTAAGCACATTCTCCCATCTTCTCTTATCTATCAGTTCAGCCATTTCCTGTGGACTGTTGTACTATAGATAAGGAGGTATGTCTTCTCCCTGAAAGGACGTAGCTCTTACTGTTTTCAAACATATGGTTTTATTTCAGTTGTCTGCATGATATAGGACAGCAGGTACTAATTACTCAAAGTAACTGTAGTTAATTTATAGTTAGCCACTTTTCAACCCATATTCTGCAGGCATCCCTGTATTTCGCTTACCTATGCTCTGAAATCGATAGGAGAAAGGCCCATGGTATCTTTGATGTCTGTGATTCCATTTCACAATAGGAAAGCTATTAAAAAATACTTTCAGTGTCTTCCCCAGTGTTATCTATATGAATGACACAAGAGTAAGACAGCATAGTCCTTTCCTTCAAGTGGCATACAGTCTTGCTTCAACAGAATCCAGACTACAAAAGGAAAGAGGGCAGTAGGAGGGTGCGCCACCAGCATATGTCTATGGCACTGTTAAGTTTGATGCATTTGCTACATCTTTGTGTTTCTTTCTTCTTTATTTTTCTGCAGTTACATTAAAGCTGTTTTCATCTTAAATTTATGAGAACAAAAGAGAATAAAAAAAAAGAAAGGGGGGAGGGGGTGGGGGGGGAGCGTGATGAGGAACAAGAAAAGGCAAAAAACATTCCAGGAGCAGGATGGGGCCATAAAAACACAACTAGTATTGTACAGTAAAGGGGTAACCATAGTCCTCAGAGGAAATCAGTGAGACGTGGAACAGGGCCAGATGGGACAGGTGAAGGTGAACACGGCCAAGCATAACATGGTGGAAGACAGAGCTAGACTAACAATGACAAGTGCTGGACATAAGCTAAATACGGTGGTTCACAGTGATGTGGTGCATTTGGAAAATTAAGTCAAACAAGTATTTCTAACATTTTTTTCCTCCCCTCATCCATATTTGCAATCACCTTTTACAGACTGTCTGATATAGTTACCCAGTTTCACTATATATTTGAAAATAAACTATGGGGGGTTTGTTTAGTCTGTAACATTGTCATTGTTCAACATATTACTTGAAGTACTTTAATTTCATTCTTATCTGTTTTGACAGCTGAATCTTATCTTCCTGGTGATCACATTGTGCAAAATGGTGAAGCACTCAAACACTTTGAAACCAGACTCTAGCAGGTTGGAAAACATTAAGTAAGTGCTTTGTGTTCAAGTACAAGAACTATGATTATTTTCTGATTGCTGAACTGATTGAAAGCTACTCTCCATTAGGAGCACATGCCATTGTCTCCCAGCAACTGCAGATGTCAATTAGCAGCAAACAGAGCCAATCCTGCTTTCGTCACATTGTTGCTGTAATGTCACAAATGCCGGTCAAAATTAGATAATTTCAGTCTGCAGCTAGTGCCAAGAAACTGTTTCATGGAAATGCCACAGCACTGTAGTAATTTCATTTGCATTTAAAATGCAGTTCAAAAATGATGTTCCTGTTTGCATGGCTGATATGATTATATTAAGTTTGTTTTGTTAAATGACTTCTTGATTTAGGGATTCTGAGCAGTTTCTACTCGTAATCCTGTTCTCCCAAGAGAATTGACTCTATTATTATTGTTAACTTGAAGATTATCTGCTGTTTTCATGCTAATTTAACAAATGTTTACTTTATCGTGGTGCTGTATTGCAGTATCCCTTTTGCAGAGTAATATAAGTGTTCTATAATTAACAAGGCTTTGGCAGCTCTTGCTTCTTTAGATAGTCTTTTACTGTATTCTGTATATTTTTTGGTGTACTAAAGGTTTTTGTTATCAACACTGAAGGGATGGCGCAACTTTCTAAAATTGAGGGTTGGATGTGAAAGGGTCTTTCAGACTTGCTTTGAATGTTGAAAAAGGCAAAGGGAGATTTTTAGTAAGGCTAACATTGTGAACTAGATGTTGTAGATAGGTCAGTATCAGCTTCATTGCATGTTGCATGATGAGAGAGAGAGCTAATCTTTAGCATCTCTCTCTTTTCTTCCTTTTCCTCTTTCTGTCTTCTCATCCACACCAGTAATTACCGTGTTTGTGATGGCTACTATAATACGGACTTACCTGGGTAAGGTAGAACCCTACATTAACAAATTTCTGGCATGATTTTTAACTTTACAAACTCGGTCAATATTGTGGATTTCCCTTAATTTTACGTAATTAGTTTCAAGATACCTGATTTGCTAAAGGATTTTTAAGTATTATATGCTTTTATAATTTTAAATTGCTTGCCTCTGCATTTTGAATTTCCTAATTTTGACTAATTTTTATGGACAATTAAAAATGCTCTTATTAATTTCTGTTTCACTTCTGTCTAATAATTTTGTTTCTCTTTTCTGCTTATAATGCTTTCTAGCTATGAAGATAATAAGCCATTTATCAAGTAAGATCATTAGTTAGATGTGGAATTCACTGACTAAATTCCCTTTCCCTTTCATTCTGTGCCGTTCTCTACAATTCCTTTTCCTTAACCTATTCATGATGGAATCTTTTTTAGACTATTCTGTAGAGCAATATCCATATTTTTGTCACATTTCAGCAGGGTTTCTTCATGTGGAAGTTAGATCATCTAGCTTCAGTTTAGCTGAGTTTATCGGTGCATTAAAGATTTGGGCTCTAGGCTTTTAATCTGCTGTTTAACCTTTGCACATTTTGTTACATTATTTGGTGTCATATAGCAGCACCACTGTTTAAAATCTATGGTGTGATTGGTGGCTGAGCCAGATTTATCAATCTCTTTTCTAAAAGCAGATAAAGCAATGGAGTAGCTGGGGCTTGTGCTATACTTCTGCATTTCAAAATAGTTTTGACATCTTATGCAGTCTTGAGAAAGAAAAAGGTCATATCTACTCTTGCTGTTTTCACTGGAGACTAAAAGTACTAAATGGAATTGTTCTTTCTTTAGTAGATAAAAGGTTAAACCCAAGGAATTCTTACATTTGAATATGAACCTAGTAAAAGTCAACTGCAGGATCTGAAATGTTAATATTGGATTTGGTGACATGCATTCTCAAAAGTAACGTTACTAAAATAAATTTTCTTTTACAGGTCCTGGGTCCTAGGTGCATTTGCTCTCCTGTGTCTTCTTGGCCTAACATGGTCATTTGGCCTTCTGTTTATCAATGAGGGAACTGTTGTGATGACGTATCTCTTCACAGTATTTAATGCTTTCCAAGGAATGTTTATTTTCATCTTTCATTGTGCCCTTCAGAAGAAAGTAAGTAACTGAAAAGACAGATGTTTGTTTCTTAACTCCTTAGAAATACCACATATATTTTTTTTAAAATAGAAAAAAAATGGTAATGTCAAGAACTGGAGTATTTTGAAGTAGTTTGAGGAGGGGACTAGGATTCAAAGAAACTTTCTCTTTTTGCTTGTGGGAGTCATACAACTGCTCTGTGGGCTAGGCAGCTTTAAAATGGATGCAGCATTTCCAGCCTGAGCTTGAAAAGTTTTGAAGCTTTGAGAAGAAAATTACTATAGAAAATGTACTGTTTAGCATTGGTAATGTGGTACGTATGAGTCTGGAATTACAGCCAAAAGTCTTTTATGTGCGCATGAAGTAAATCCTGCCTCTGCTGCAGCACTGCAAACAAAGGATCATTTACAGTATCAGCCCATCCCAGCCTGGAAACTCTCTTTCTCAGATCAAGGCAGAGGAGTTCTCCTGAGATCCCATTAAGCTGGCACATAAGGCTACAAGTGATAGGCAATGACTCTACTATGAGGGCTCATTCATTAAAAAATTAAGTGAGATGTAAAAATTAATTTTATTATGAACTTTGACAGACCTTACCAAAAAGTAGTCATTGACGCTAAGCAACTGCTAATGGGGAGAGTTTTCCAAATATGTCAAGCATGACTAGTTTTTTCCAAGTGTTTACCTCCTCCAGCAATCCAATAGCTTTGCGCTCTTAACGGAAAAACTGGAATGCCCTGGCAAGAGCCTTCCCTCACAAGTGGGATGTGATAAATTAGTTCTGCTCCCCTTCGCCTGATGAGAGCAGAGGGGTCCAGAAAAAGCAAATCTGCTGGGGACAAAGAAAGCTTGCAAGGGAGAGAGGAGCAAACAGGAGAGAAGGAAGTGAAGAGTGTAGCTGGGTGGGATTCTCTTTGGGTTCCCTGCACCTCTTCTCTTCCCCAGACTGAAGGTGGAGGTAGCTTCCAAGGATGCCTTAGAAGTTCTTTAGGGAAGGACAAAAGAACAAACCTCATAGCCTCTGTTAGAAGGCATGGCAAGCGAAAGTTAGGACAGTTGAGAGGACAGGTAAAGTCAAAATATCCTATCTAAAAAAACTTTAAATGCAATACATCCTACATTTGGAAATGCCAATTTGCAATATTTAGATTCTAAATATTTTTACCAGTTTCAGGCTGGTAATTCTAATTAGCTCACCAGAGACATAATTAACTGATACTTACGAAATGGTTTGAGACCACTGGATAAAGTGTTGCTGTGTAAGCACAAAAATCACTTTATTGTGTTTTCTCAACTGTACCAGCTCTAACAGTATCAGCGTCTCTAAATTTGGTGTAGACAATGGCATTCAGCCGTGTCTTAGGAAAAGATATGGTAGACAGAAAGAATTTTATCCAGATGAACATGGCACTGCTCTCATTTTAAGAGAACAAAAGCACACTTAGAGAGGAGATTGAGCCTAGGAAAAGAAGAGAGGGAAGAAAATGCAAACATTCTCAAAATGCAAATAATTTCTAGATTAGGGCTTCATATAATGTTGCCCTTTCTGCCAGTTTTATTGGACTTGAAAATCAAAACCAGATTCCCTTTTTATTTCTTTCTACAGCTGTGCATTGTTTTTATATTAAGTGGAGTCAGCAAAAAGCAATATTAAAATACCAGTCAAGTGTGAAAAAGCATAACCTAGAGCAATAAGATTTATACCTGAAGGAATATTAAAGCTGCCATTTAAGATTTTTAAGTTTCAGTGTCTTTGACTAGATATCATCCTATCCTCTGCATAGCTAATGTAGTCTTCTTATTCTGTTATTACTAGTTGGTCACTAAATTGAACAGAGAAATAGAATTGTGAAAGTGAAAACTATTATGTTTCCAGTTCTGACAAGATGATAGTGCTGTTGCTTCCATCAGTTTCCAACAAGCTATAATTTAGAAATAATGACAGTGGAATACGCAGTACTGACAGATAATGTACATTCACTGCAATATAGGCATTAGGCAAAAACAGCCCTGGAGGGTGGTATTTGGGTAAAAATACAATTTTGATTGCTATTGTCTCTACTATGTAGTGGTTTGGAACATTTAATATCCATTAGTGCTCAGGAATGTATTTTCTTAGGTGTTATACCATCTAGTGATGATATATATAGACTTGTGTTTTTCAGACTAGAGAGTTAAAGATTGTAATTCTGTCTGTGCAGTTTCATTTTGTTTTGTTTTTTCCCTGTGTCTTATGTGCTGATATAGATAGGGGTTCACTTAAAATATTGCCATATGTTGTCATAAAAAGATGAGCTATTGTCCGTGGCTTGAAGTTAAAGCACTAACTATTCAAATTTTCTTCAACCTTGTGGTTTATAGAAACATCACAGTATGTATTCCATGAGTAAAACTCTTGTAATATTGAAAACAATACATGGCATATGTAAATCCACAGTATTAACTTTTTGCATTTTCCCCTCCCCCTTTTTTACATACTTATAACTTTCTTTCTGTCTTATATATTCATAGCTCCAGCAGAATTTCTAGATTAGCTCAAGTCCCAGTTTTCCCAGAAGTTTAGAAGTCTCATTGATGTAGAAGGGACACTCAGATTCCCAAGTATCTGGTGGAAGATTTACAAATTTAGACTTATGCATCACTAATGCTATCATGTTACTGAGATGTGTATGCACTCTTCTGTTACCAGAAAATAGTGCTCAGTGTAACTGTCACCAAATATGAGAGAATTAACTTCTGTTAATTAATCCTGATTACTTCCATGACAAATGTTAACACACATAAATTACAAAACTAAATTTTCCAGTAAGTCACTGGAAACAGAAGGTGAATAATTGCAGGCCAAATACTGGAATCATTAATTAGATTTGTTGCTCTGACAGACAAAAACCTCATATATATAGGTATATTCAAATTTCTAGGTTCAGCAATGACAGTAATGAGAATTTTATGTTTTGGTCCTGAAAATGAAAGATGTTTAATTTCCCAACCTTTATGATTCAAAATTTGACTCTGGAACACTGATGGTCCCTCCACCAACAGAGCTGATGCTCTTCCTAGAGCACGGCAGTGGCATTTGTGAGCTTTGTACAATCCTGAAGCAGATGTGACCATATGAACTGGCAGTTGCTTGGGTTACACAGAGTAACTTCATCTGAAAATGCCTTTATAGTCATTGCAGGTTTTGCACACTTTCTTGGAAGGGGTAACATAATGGGCAGTACTGAGCAGTGGAAAGGCTACTTACCTCAGCCCTTTTGTGTGCCAAGCTGGGAAGATAGGCTTTCTATGGTTTCTGCATCAAAACCTCATATAAAAAGGACTATTTTCAGACAGTATTAAATTCAGGTAAATTTAACCACATTAATCTGCAATGTGAAGATTAAATAAAAATAATCCCATCAATAACTCAGTAATGATTATTCAGGCACATCTAAATGAAGCGCATGTATACCTTGGAAAAAATTTATTCAAAAATCCTGGATAGTTGATAGTGCTGCTGCTAAGCAGGGAAAAATACTTGATTTTGCTAATGACAAACAATTCAAAAGGCAAGAATTATCTATTTGATTGAAAAGAGTGTGTATGCACTTTCAATGAAAGGTTCATGTGTTTTTGCTAGCAGAGATATTTAACAATACTTTTTGTGCTAAGTAATTCTTTTTTTTCCCTGTAGGTGCGTAAGGAATATGGCAAATGCTTCCGACATTCCTACTGCTGTGGTGGGCTACCAACTGAAAGTCCCCACAGTTCAGTGAAGGCATCAACAACAAGAACTAGTGCTCGCTATTCCTCTGGAACTCAGGTAACAAAGATTCTGACAGCATCTTTTAATTAACCTTATTTATAAAAAGCCTACTGAGATACTTTATGTTCAGAAGCATTAATTGTCTTCTCATTATTATCATGTAGATGGCAGATACATACTTCTGCATAGTAGAGTTGATTTTTTTTTAAACATTTTCTTTTACTTTCATCTAATGCAAACACCTTATTTTTCTTTCAGTTAGGGGCTGGTTTATGGGAAGGTTTCTACCATCATGTTTCATCTAAATGAAATTTAATAAATTAGTGTCTTAATAACAAAAGAAGGAATTTCACTACATGCTAGAAGAGTGGCTTACTTTAGGCCAAAATAAACACAAATATTCTACATAATAGCACATAAGTATGAAAAAGTCTTTTTGTAACTTTCTACACTTCTATCTCACTGCTTTATGTTAACAGAGTCGTATAAGGAGGATGTGGAATGATACTGTGAGAAAACAATCTGAATCATCTTTTATCTCAGGTGACATCAACAGCACTTCAACACTTAATCAAGGTCAGTCACTGGGAACATTTCAGTTTTAGAAGCCTTAAATTTTATGCGGATTTTATATCATTAAACACAGAAGAATTGAAAAGAATGTTTGGAAAAAAAAATTCTGGAACAAACGTTCTCTAAAAGGAGAGTTTTAAAGTCATCCATCAGCACATTTTAAAACCATGTTCCCTCAACTGGCCCCCTGTTACAGAAGTTGAATTCTTCCGTTCATGGGAATGTATTTAAATAAGTTTCATCAATAATTTAACTTAAAAGCAAGATCATAATTTTAAATCTTTCCTAACCTTTATAGGTTAAATCTGAAACAGAAACATGAGCGCAGTAACATTTTAATGCATATTTGACTGTGATTTTTAGGTGCAGAAATTTTCCCAGTGAAATCTAATTGATATCATTTCTATGCAAAAGATGTCTGTAAAGCATTTATCTTTTCTATTTCAAAGAGCATCGTATCTGTCACATGGGATAGAATCCAGATTTTCAGGCACTGAGAAGCTAAAACTACAAATTTCTCAGCTCAAATAGACTTTTGAAATCTGTAACCTCATTCTCATGTCCAGTTAGAAGACAAGGGTATTAAGTCAGACAGAAAATCCCTTCCTTTCTCCCCTTCCCTCTGTGTTTTTTTTAAGGCAGTTTGAGCTAGCAGTGGAGGGAAGGCTGCTCTGTGCAAGCCAAGTTCAAAGCCTGTTCTTCCACCCACATCTCTGGAAGAACACATAGCCCTGATCTCATTGCAACAGTTCCTGCTCAACTCAGAAAGTTTCAAACAGAAAATTCACCACTGTCCGGGCTGCTGTAAAGCCCTCATTAACCGCAACTAGCAAATGTTCCTCTCTTGGTTTTTTTCAAGGTTTGGTAGAAGGGGCATGTACTTAACTCATGTTCATTTTGGAAGTAAAAAATGTGGTATTTTGCAAAGGAAAAGATTTCAGAAAGCATGATTATATTTTTGCTATTTGGCATATAGAAAGTGGACAAGACCTGTGTGTCTCATTGCTCCCCTCATCTGAATCTTGCATGTTCCTCGGGCAAAATCAAAATGAAGTAACTTCTCCTAAGAAGAAAATGTATATTTTTCATCCCCAAGAAAGAATTACATTGCCTTCCAGTGTCTTACTAAAATCCTATAAATACACTACAGATAAAAGTCTGGGATTTCACCCTAATTTGATGTCTCTGACTCCTGAGGTTTGCTCTAATCATGCTGCGCCCTCAGTTAATTCAGAGTTAATTTGGAGCTTCTTGGAAGCTCCTTCCTCTTTTGGAGGCCTGGTCTCAAGTCATTGGAGATGTTCTGCCATGACTAGAAAAATTGATACTGTTTCTATTCAATTCTAATATTGTTACTATATCTCAGTGACACCCACAAATAAGGGTAGTTTAGTAATTAATGCCAGGTGTCATTTTTCCTTTGAAATCAAAGTTAAGCTTTTAAGAGTGGCAAAATATTTTTGATTGAAAGAAAAAAGATTCTTAACTTTAAATTACACTTTCTAACAAAGATTAAACATTGTACACAAAAAAACCCCAAACAAAATATATTTCAGTTACTGTTTCTAGTAGTAAGTACATTACAACTGAAAAAAGAATCTATGATAAAACCATTTTAGTTGTTCACTCATACAAACTTTAAAGATTAGCATAATCAGGCAATAATTCTCTGAATCTTAGAGTTTTCTGCTCATTTCTGCTACCAAGTATCTATGGTAGTACAAAAGCATTGATATTTGGAATATATACTATCTTTTCCTTGTCAAATAAAAATATTCATGCTATAAAAATGTAACTGGCTCTTTAGTTGTCGTTTGGTCTGTAATACATTGATTCTGATATACTGCTGTGCAATGCAGTAGAAGACAAAGTGGAATCTTACCTTAATGGAATGGTTAAACTAAGTTTTAAATCACAGCATTTTTTGTGCTTTGGGTTGGTTTGTTTTTTTTTTCATTTTTCTTCTAGTAGCTCAAAATCAGAAATTAATTGACTTCAGTAATTTTTCAAAATATGCTGATTTTTTTTCTGATTATTTTGAGAGTTGTTTAAATGGTGTTGCATTAAGATGTACAATGGGTTTAAAGAAAATCTGTTCCTAGAGTATTTTGCTTCATCTTACATTGTTTGTGAACTGATTGTTTAAAGAAAGTTTGTCATTCAAGAAATTCTTTTTTAAAACCTGGCAGATAAATTTGAAGCATGAATGTCCCAGGAGAAAATGTGAATGCTCTGACTTCTTAGAGCAAATATTTTGCTTTCCCTTCAGCATGCATACTTTTGCATATACTAAGATATGCTTCTTGCAGTTTTTCATCCACTATCTGTTTAAAAACAGCAATTCCCTCCCACTATCCGTGTGTTTTTAATAAAGTGAATAACAGCTCTGATCCTGTCATAAGAGATTTTTCAATATCTTTTAATTCAAGAAATTCAGTTCTCTCAATTCTGGACAGAAGTATTCTATATGATCAATTTTAAATTTATAATAGCTTTATGTATTACCTTGATCTCTACACATTTAGTTACTATTCTTGTGTAACAGTGATTTTCTATATATTAGTAAATGTCACTCTCACCAGATGTTTACTTTGGGGATTTGGACAGCACCTGTGAATTACTGAAATCTAAGTGTATTTTCCTGCTCCCATTTCAAATACATAGCTCAAATACATTCAGAAATTTTCAGCTGAATTACATTTGACAAGTCCTACATGATTCATGATGAATAAAAAATATTCTTTATTGAAACTGTCAGCCTAAAATTAAAGAACTGACATTTTTTTTCTGTTTCTTTGCTTTAGGAATGACTGGCAATTACCTACTAACAAACCCTCTTCTTCGACCACATGGCACTAACAACCCCTATAACACATTGCTCGCTGAAACAGTTGTATGTAATGCCCCTTCAGCTCCTGTGTTTAACTCACCAGGTGTGCTTATACTTCCTGAATAAAACTGCTTTTCTTGGCTCACTTCAAATCCCTTCTTTTCCCTAGATAGAAACTCAAGTTGCAATATGCTAGCCATACATTCTGAATTTCTGTCAGTTCAAGAAATACAGTATTGCCAATGTCAGCTTGTAAAACTGCACTATATTATAGTAATGCCTTTGCCATAACAGTATTTACCAATAATTATCCATGTTTTTAACACAGGTGGCATAAATCTTAATATACTATTACAGGACTGACACCACATGGTCCGAGAGCCCATCTTCAAGATATATATCACTTAGAGGTATCATGTCTATGCAATATAAGGTTGACTCTAAAGTGTGCTGAGAAAAAGCTGCTTATGGAACGGATTAGATACTTAAGCAGTGCAAGGCATCTTGACACCTTTGGATACTCCAGTGTAGAAAACCGTATCCAGCGTCAAACAGATCTAAACTATAGTATAGTGCAGCTTTATGATAGATCATTTTCCTGTAGGAAAATCTTGAGATTTACAGTTAGAACAGTTTAGTTCTGTAGGAATAAAGGGTGTCATCATTTACCTAACATTTTGTTGTTGCGTTATCTAGTTGCTTTTTTTAACTACATTGCAATTCATCAGTAAATACCTAGTGGTTACTGTTTGATGAGTTATAAGATCACTTTAGTATAACTGGAACAATAAACCTTTGATAAAGAGCTCATAAAACTTTGTTTCCAGTTTTTATTTCAAGTTTCCTTTTTAACTGAACTGTAGTTTCTATTTTCATTCTCTTGTTTTCTTACTTTCCTTATGCTTTCCTCTAGCAACCTACAGAGAGACAAGTATGGGAGTAAAACTTAACTTTGCCTATCAAATGTAAATTTTTTCAGCATGATTTTTAATGGGCACAATTAAAACATAACTAGCGGTCATGAAGTAGACTCAGCGGGCAAGTGGTTCACAATTTGCAAATGAAATGTTTCCATATTCAAAAAGTACTTGCATACTGCTTTTTGGGAAACAACGTGAGGCCTGTAGCAAACCCTATTGGTAACAGAAGTTGAGCAATGCTGAAACAATTTGCTGTTTACAACCAAAGCAGTGTCAAGCAGAAATGCTTAACAATTTACTTTACATTCCCACAGTAATCTTGCTACAGGCTATGGAAAGATTTTAAATTAATCACCTGATCACGGACAACAAAATTTGCTTCATCAAACCAATTTGAATCTATTCTAGCATGCTTAACTCTGCAGTATATCATAGAAAACTCATTTTGGATTATCAGATATATTTTGGTATCTGTTTAGAAAAAGGGAAGAGAATTAAAATTACAGAATTAAATCACTTTCATGAGCGTAATGAATGCCAGCATGTGGTCCATGTGTTGTCTACTTTTATAAATGCCATATGTTCTGTGCAGCTAAATCCACTGCAAAAAAAAATCTTGGAACATATATGAAATTGCAAAACTACAAAGTTGTTTAATCAAAGCTTAAAGAGACCTTTCAAACAACCCTCATCACTGTATAAATCAGTACACATGGAGAGGAGTTAACAACACAAATACAAAATGATTTGCAAATTACTCAGAATTTATTTGGAAATTATTACTCTATTTTTTTACTTTGAAATTATTACTCTGTTTTTTAAAGTTGAAGACAAAATCTTTTCATGAGGAAATGCAATTACTTTTTAATTGAAAACAATATTTCCAGAGAAGATTGAATTTTCTAGGATAAGCTGCAGCTTTAATTATGAAAAAAAACCCAAACCAGGAAAATGTATAATCTTTTCCAAAACAAATTTTTCTTATGCTCCTCCAAGCCTTGCATATAATGCAGCAGCCTCACAGTGGTCAGTCTCATTTCAGTAAAGTCACTTCATTCTTTCTTTATTTCCAGACATATCTGTAGATAAAGTGATTTTGTAGGAATGCTCTAACCATCTGACTTTCCATGGTTCAGACTGTTTTAATTTATTTCAAAGTTTGTTTGTTTTTTTTTTTCCTTTGCTTGGGAAGCACTGTGCTGTCATAGTTTACATGTCTTTGTGTCTATAGGAAAACCTTTTCTTTATCGTGTTACCAACAAAAAAAAAAAAGCCAAAACCAAAAGCATAAAGACCTTAATCATCATAAGACTTCATTCCTCCCCCCACTTAAACTTCTTTTCATGTTTCCAGCAGACTTACTCAATCTGTCATTCCTCCAGCAGCTATAAGATATCAGCCATGGCTGATTTCCTCTTCCCATTCCACAACTAATATTTATTCTTTGGTTTAATTTCTGTGACCCATGCTTAAAGAAATTCCTAACATTTCTACATTTGAATTCCATGCCCATGGTAACTGTGGGCCTATCTCTTAATTAACTATCCTGGTTCATTCAGTGCTGTCACTGTGACTGATGCAGACTGCAGGCAAACTTTGACCTTTAGAAGCCTGGGGCCATTGTTGGCAGACAGAATATTAGTACAAAAAAATAACATTAAGTGGGAAAAGAAAAGCTGTTATTGCTTAGTAATCTAATTTGCTGAACCCTTGCTCTGACTAAGTTGCTGAGAAGCTCAGTAATTCTTCATCATGTTACAATAAATCATTTTACTTTCTTTTATATATCAGCTACTCTTAGGCCAGATAGCCTGAGCAGACAGACATGATGTGAGTTGTCCAAAGTGAGTCATTCCACCTGCTGTCTGTCGTGTTGTTGGATGGTGCTTGTGGGCCCTGGTCCCTGTAGTGTGAAAGATGGCTGTCCTTGTTTAACATAAATTCTTTGTATTTATCCATTTTTTTTCATTCTTTTCTTTACTTCATCTCAAAAAAAAAAGGAAAAAAATGTTAGAAATGTTGTTAAAGTAGTTGCTTGCCAGTTATGTGGGTTTATGTTGTACATTTACCTTCAGTTATGTCTGCGATCTAATTACTTTTTAATTTAGTGTTGTTTAGGACAAATTCTGTTAATTTTCTTTTTCTAAATAATGGTTGTGTACTTCAAAACATAAATGTTTCCAAATGAATTGCTTTGCATTACATATGCAAGGGCATGGAGTGAACAGTTCCTTCTGGAAGAGTCACAGAATTGACGCTAAATTAAGAAATTAAAATGCCTCTGTTCCCCACAGGAAATACACATTATTATTTTTAAAATGCATCTTTCCTATAAGGTGTGCAACTGTTTGCATTTGGGAATGTTCAATAACCTAACTTTTCTCAAGTCTTACTTCCAAGTACAACTTTGTCCTGAACGACATTAAAGAATTTTGTTAAAAAAAAATAAATAAATGACGTGGTGAATAGCACATGAGGCAATAACCAGAGCTGTCCTTTTCCATTTCAGGACATTCACTGAACAATGCCAGGGATACAAGTGCCATGGATACTCTACCGCTAAATGGTAATTTCAACAACAGCTACTCGTTGCGCAATGGAGACTATAATGACAGCGTGCAAGTTGTAGACTGTGGACTAAGCCTGAATGATACTGCTTTTGAGAAAATGATCATTTCAGAATTAGTGCACAACAACCTGCGGGGCAGCAGCAAGAACCACAACCTGGAGCGCACACTACCAGCCAAAGCTGTGATCGGCGGGAGCAGTAGTGAAGATGATGCCATTGTGGCAGATGCCTCATCTTTGATGCACAGTGACACTCCAGGGCTGGAGCTCCACCACAAAGAGCTTGAGGCCCCACTCATTCCTCAGCGGACTCACTCCCTTCTGTACCAGCCCCAGAAGAAAGTGAAGACCGAGGGAACTGACAGCTACATCTCACAGCTGACAGCCGAGGCTGACGACCACCTCCAGTCCCCAAACAGAGACTCTCTTTACACAAGCATGCCCAATCTCAGAGACTCTCCATATCCAGAGAGCAGCCCTGACGTTGAAGAAGATCTCTCTCCCTCCAGGAGGAGTGAAAATGAGGACATTTACTACAAGAGCATGCCAAACCTAGGAGCTGGCCATCAGCTTCAGATGTACTATCAAATCAGCAGGGGTAATAGCGACGGCTATATAATTCCCATTAACAAGGAAGGATGTATTCCAGAAGGAGATGTTAGAGAAGGACAAATGCAACTAGTGACAAGCCTTTAATAGTGTAGCAAAGAAATATTAAAGGCCACTTATGAGTATTAAAAAGACTTAATTGGCCCCATGCAGGCTCCCTCACACCTGCTTGAAGAGACAATTCTGTTGACCCTGTGGTTCTCCAGTAACGGGGATGACTGGACCTCGCAGTTCTGTGAATTTTTATAAAACAAAAACTTTGTATATACACAGAGTATACTAAAATGAATTATTTGTTACAAAGAAAAGAAATACCAACAAGGTATTTTAAGATATCTTCTGCTGCTGAATTTAACAAAATTGTGAAAAAAAAAAAGAGAGAGAAATAAACACTTTCCAGCCATTTTACTGCAGCAGTTTGTGAACTAAATTTGTAAATATGGCTGCACCATTTTTTTTTCTAGGCCTACATTGTATTATATACAAGGCGTAGGCTCTAAAATCCTGTGGGACAAATTTACTGTACCTTACTATTCCTGACAAGACTTGCAAAAGCAGGAGAGATATTCTGCATCAGTTTGCAGTTCACTGCAAATCTTTTCCATTAGGGCAAAGATTGAATACATGTCTAACCACTAGCAATCAAGCCACAGGCCTTATTTCATATATTTCCTCAACTGTACAATGAACCGTTCTCATGAAAAAATGGCTAAAGAAATTATATTTTGTTCTATTGCTAGGGTAAAATAAATACATCTGTGTCCAACTGAAATATAATTGTCATTAAAAAATAATTTTAAAGAGTTTGAAGAAAATATTGTGAAAAGCTCTTGGTTGCACATATGTTATAAGCTGTTTTTCTTACACTGTTCATAGTACGGTAGTATGTTTAAAATGCAAGTTCTACCCTTTTTCACTTATTTTTCACTGTAAACAGTGTTCTGCTTTGACAAGTTAGTTTGTGTTCTTACGTTCTGAATTTTTATTGCCAAAAACATAATTTGGGGAGAAAATTGTTTTAGAAGCCAATTATGCCAATCCTTGCACAAATTTGGTATAGGTAAGAAAAATTGTAACTCAGTTCCCTGTTCATTCTTTAATCAGGGTTGGGTGGTTAGGGGTAAAGGGGACACTGGACACTTCTCACAAGCTTTCTCGTGAATAAAAGGTGCCTGTCCTTTAAAAAAAAATAAATAAAACATAACAATTACTCTTCCATATTCCTTCTGCCTATATTTAGTAATTAATTTATTTTATGATAAAAATCTAATGAAATGTAAATTGTTTCAACAAAATTCTGCTTTTTCATCCCTTTGTGTAAACCTGTTAATAATGAGCCCATCACTAATATCCAGTGTAAAGTTTAACACCTGTTTGACAGTAAATAAATGTGAATTTTTTTTCCAAATAGGTAAAATGTGCATTATTATGTATGAAGCATAATTGGCATCAGCAGTCCTTCGACCCAGCTGTATCCTGCTTAGAATGGCTTCTTTAAATTTCATTATTTAAGTGTCGAGAATACAATAGAAACTAGCTGCACAGAAGAGAGATCATTCTTTATCATTCATTACTCTAGTCACAACTGAACAGGATCAAACTCAGACATAGCAGGGTCATTAGGAAAATGTACTGTAATTTCATATATTTACATAACTTTTAAGTAGGCATCTGTACTGAAATTAAAAATAAGGTGGTAAACACCACTATCATATTCTCAGCAACAGTAATTAGCAGTGAATTATTAGTGATTAAGATACATTGTTGCAGTTAGGAAAACATGAATAAGCAGCATTTGGATGGCACTCTGAGTGCCATCTAAATAATTAATCCATTATGGCACTGTTTCGAGTTAGATAAATAAGCATGACTGTCCCTATTTTTTCAGACTAGAGAACTGCAGAAGGCAGCTGATGCCCAAGATGTTAGCTACATGTCAGTGGCAAAATTGGAAGTCTGAAGTCTTTTTTGTGTTGATTCCCAAGCCTCTTCTGTCCCCCTCAACCATGTCTCCACCATCTCAAAGATAATGTCAAGGACTTCATTTGTCATCACTTCCAAAGTTGTGTTCTTCCAAATAATGAAAATTAATGCCATGTCATCACAGAGGGCACAGTTTCATGTGTGGCCACTGTAACTGTATGCATGATAACAGCAAAAATTCAGTTACCTTCTAATGCATTGGCATATATATAGTGCATTTGGAAAACAAATTGATTACTTTTGAGAAAGTTTGGATTTCAGAAAACTGAAATATTGGGCAAGACTTCTTGCTGTTGAGACAATTTAAACTCTGTAAAAAAAAAAAAATAAAATCCAGGTTGTTGAGATGGAACCATGGGGTTCAGGTAACCTCAATGTATCTGTCATTAGGATTGTGACAGTGGCATTTGTTCTTGAAGAAAAAGGCATCTTCACCATTGACCCTACTGGTAACTGTTGCCAGTATGTTCCTGAACACTTGAAACTTACTGTGTTTGCAGCAGAGTCACTGGAATGTTTAAAATTTAGTGAGAAACTGTTTACTTCTGTTTAGTAGAGATGCTTTAAAAATCTGAAGTCTCTTTGAAATAAGAATTTGTTCTGATTCAGGGTATACAGCAGACTCTTTGGAGCAAAAATGATTCCCTTGGCCTGTCTGACAACTTAAAAGCGTACTTGCTGCCTTCAACCTAGGAAATCATGTCTTAGGGATTTAAAAATTGTGGTGCTCAAGTAATTACAGTACACATGACCTAATAACATCGCCAACTTTCAGCAGAATCTTCAACTCTAGTTCAAGCAAGTACTCCTTTGTGTCTAACTAAAGATGGCAAAACTACATGCTGGAAGAAGGTTTGTAGCATTGTGATCTTAAATATATATTCAATTGCAACTGTAACAAGTCTTCATAAAACAAGGAAAATGTAGCTGATGAACCTAAGATGAACCAGCTGAACCTAAGTATCATGAGGGAATTCTTTTGTTAGCTTCTTTGTAATGTAGATGTTGCTTCTTAGTGAGCCTGTTTTTTTGTTTTTTTTTTTTTTTTTAATGTTATGCTAGTGAGTGTCCTGTGTTTAGCTAGCAGCCGATACCTTGCCAAATTTCTGTTGGTGTACCTTCTCAGTGCAGTAGGTTACAGTCTAATTATATAGCCAACAGCTTATTGTATTTTCTTTATTTTCACTTCTCACGTTCCTGCCTTGGGATCCGAAGGACAGAAGAATTCAGAGGAAGAGTTTGAGAATAGCAAAATAATGACAGCAGAATTAATGGCAACAAGTGTTTCTTCAGGGTCATCAGTTAACCAGTTCCTATGATGGTGCCAAGGCTATGCTGCTATTTTAGGCACTGTCTTTCAGAAAAGCTATAGTTTTCTTATGGCTAGTAATCTCCTGTTAGAATCAGTGTTAACCCTATTGGCTCAGTTCAATTCTTCCTTGTAACTTCAGTCCAATTATATTAATTCCTACAAAAGATTAAATGGGATGTGCATTTAGTGAACTGTTGTATAATGGTGCTATGCATTGTTTAATATAAAATACATCTCAGTTCTACATAAGTGAATCATAACATGAAGAAATGCAACACTGGTAATAACTTTATAGTTAAAATTAACCTTTTTCTGTGAATTCTACAATACACCTTTGCTTCTTTTAAATTTGAAATGAAATTACTAATCAAGTTTACATATATTCACTTATGTAGGCAATAAAAGGTGTTTCTAACTGATGTAAGTTATGGATAAAATATGTGTCATATTTTACGTCCTAATTTTTAAGGAAATTTTTTTCTGAACTACTCAGAATGGACATTAACAGAACAACAACAAAAAAGTGAACAGTCCCTGTGTACTGTTGTTATCCCACTTTGCCTCCAAACTAAAAAAAAAAATGTCTTCTAGACTTGATTATACAACATATGCTAGTGTAAAGTTTTATCCCTGAATAAAATTATTTTTTAAATGAAGAGAAGCTACAGGTAGACATATATGTATGTATATGACATCTTCACTGGGGTTTCAACTCACTAATTGTAGGGGAATGATGGAGAATGAAAAGTGATGGGGACACAGCAACAATTCTTCAGTTCCACCTCGGCGGTAGCCCTGCAAAGACACTTATGCCAGGGAGGTCACAGTAAAGTGTATCTTTTTTAAAATAGATGGTGACAGTCACCTGCCATATTTATGAAAAGCATTGTTACCATTTCAGTAAGCAAGGCACTTGCTGTATGGTGCAGCACTGTGAGATAAGGACCTTAGATTTATGGATGCTATTGGCATGCTGCATCCATGCTTCACAACTACACCACAGGTTGGAATCCAGCTTTGCACTGAGCTGTGGATAAAAACTAGCACAGCCACAGCCCTGGAAGCAAGATCTGTGCCTCTCATTTATATAAACACTTTGTAAATTAGTAGGAATTCAATTAATGGATCCATTGATTCAATCAATCATCCAGCTCTGACAAAAATCTGGAGTAAAAGGTTCATTAGGACCCTGCCTATTTCAACAGAGTGTAGGGTTTTTCTTTCAGTAAAATCCTTCATGTGGTTTTTAGAATGACAACTTCCAAATCCTTTTATTCATGCAGGATAAATTCTCAATGGTATTTCATTAATTCATGCCTAAGAGCATTAATATATCTCCTTACTGTATTATGTCATCATGAATCTCAACTGCTCCCCGTCAAAGTTCCTGGCACATAAAATGGATCACACCATGGTGCAGCCTGAGTGGTTATAAATGCTACTGAAAATGATACAAGCCCCAACTCAGCAGCAAGGATATTTTAAAGGTGCATTCCATATAATGCACCAGCTGCTGAAATCATCAGTCCAGTATCCCAGACAGAGGAAGTCACAGTTGCAGAAATAACATTGACAATAGGAAGTTTTATCAAGAAAATACTACAGCAAAGTTTATGTAATTCTTAACCATTTCTTCCTTGGGCACACACCTTCTCCTGCATGCTGGAGTAGGAGCCCTACTCTAGACTCTGTACTGCCGACAGTTTAAAGTTTAGAGACAGCAATGCTGAGCACAAAAACATCTATGCACATTAAAAGGTCTAAGTCACAAATGGGAAGCAGCAGGTTAGTACCTGTATGGGCATTTCTAGTAGAGAAGCACGATCTCTGAATAAGCAGCATTGAATAGCTGCTTTACATCTGGAATAATTGTTCCAGCCCTCTTGTAGCATAAGAATTGCTCTAAGATAGCATAACACTGCTGAACTTTCAGCGTCCATGAGTGCTTAAGAGAATGAGTCCCAAAAGTTAACAAGGTTTTCATGAAGCTAATTATCATTCACTTTAAATACACACCTTACCTCTTTTGTGCATTAACAGGATAAACGGAAACATCTCAGCTTGTATTCTTTATACCACTCCTTTTTTTTAAATACTTCCCTGTCCATCTCCTACTACTTGACTCCTTTCTAAACAAATCCTTGTTTTCAGCCTTCTCTATTTCTCTAGTCATTCCATTGTCAGTCCACAGACTTACTTTTTGTCAGTATGGTTTAAGAGATAGGGCAAGAACAAAATTATGGGTGAATTGTTACTGATTTAAGGATGGAACTATTTTCTATTCACTGCTGCTTTTTTTTTTTTTTTTTCTCCACGTGGTCTCACATCATCTTTTGTTTTCATAGTATCCCTTCACAACACAATTATTTTTTCCACTAAACTGATCATAGCACATAATGACCTAAATAGTTATGGTTAATTTAGAACCCTGCAAAACCTACAAACACTTCCAGTTATTCTCCTGAATGTGTGCCCAACCTTGTACTGCTAGCATTGCATTTAATCTGCATCACACTGCCCATTTATTAACTTCGTTAACTCAGGTCATTCACAATCTTTCCTAGTTCTGATTAACTGAAAGCATTCGCTGTTTACAGCAAACAGTGCCACACATAGCATGTTCATCTTCTTTTTCAGATAGCACCAGTTTGAATACAGAGTGTTGGGGCACTAGATCATTAGCCTTTCACCATGATAAAAAGAATTTACCATTTAATCCTGCTCTACCTCTTAGTTTCTAATGCACAACTACTTTAGCTCTCACTTCCTCAATACTGGCTTGCATTAATGGCTTTTCGGTAGGGATATTTTTACAAGGACTTTTTTCTTTTCCTTTTTTAAATCCAAATAAATTACATCAACCATTCCCTCTACTCTCAGCAGCTATACAACTGACTTAATTTTAATATGTTAGAAAGGCACAATTTTCTTGCCCTAAGCAGTTCCATCTCTTTTGGCAATGTTTCCTCTGCACTATGTGCTGAAATGTGGAGCTGCTAGATGTCAGACCGAAAAAAGTACTTAATTGTTCAAAGTGGAATTTAGGCACTGAAATCCCCAGGTACATCATCCCCAGGTACAACAGGCATTACTTCGTAGGCAGAATGAATTCAAACTGTGTAGACACAGGTATTTTTGTCACTAAAGATGTTTTGTCATCCCAAGCTTGGTTATTGCACGTGTGCAGCCATGTCAGCACAGCAGAGGCGAGTCTAGGCAAGTGAAGCACCACAAGCAGTGCCACTGCCTCATCAGGTGTACCAGTGCAGCCTCTGAATGTCATCATCCAGAAATTAGGTTACAAAGGGGGGTCCTTCCCTCCCCTGCTGAAGCTACTGTCCTTACAATAATTAACAATTTGTCCAGAGAGAAGAGATAAACCCTGTTAGCCTGTGAAACTGTGCAGTGTAAATGCTACCATCAAAGCTCTGCAGCACCCACTGATCTGCCCGTAGATCAGCTGGCTCCTTGCAGCAAGAGCTGCATTTGCAAATCTTTCCAAATCTCGGAGAGCCCATGTGTATCCCTTTGCTATGGAAAACAGGCGGTAAACTTTCTCCCAGCAATTTGTTTTCATTACATGGCAGCTGAAGGCTCTGACCACAACAGGTTTACTGTTAGTGTTGTGAAAGGGTCACAGATCCTGCCTGTGCAGATCCAAAACCTCCATGGGTTTTGACATATCGCACATCATGATAGCTGCTGAAAGGCCATGTTTGCTGTACCAGCTGTGCCATCTGGCTTGCAGCTGCTCTCCAGCCAAAGGTGAGCACTACAACACTGAGGTGCACTCAAGGCACTCCATTTCCCCCACACAGCCTCTAGCTATGAAACTCAATCAAAATTGGGCCAGTGTAGTTAGCCCCACGATATGCCATTGAAGACCTGCTCACAGTGGCCTACTTCCTTTGGTATCTGTGCTGAGTTACAGTCAGGCTACTGCTGCAAATGTTGACCTGAGCACTCAGCTCTCTATTTTTCTCAGGCAGGAGTCACTTAATGTGAAGCTATTGCTGAAAACCTTCCTGAGGAGAGCATCAGCTGTAGCTGAAATGTCTGGTGACAGGGTTGTCTCCATGACAAAGCACAAACACATTCAAGTTTGTATGAAATAGTGAAGGTTTCCAAGCACCTTAGAGGCTACTGGCAGAGCCTGAGCCTGGCCTTTTTTTTTCAAAAGCTGAGAGGGAAGGGGAATACAGACAGATGGAAAAACAAAATAAAAGGGTAATATGAATAAAATAGGATACATAATTAATTTTGCCCTTTCTCATTTCTCTCCTTTCCAGCACCACTAGCTGCTCCTCCTTCAAGGCAAGACAGAAAAATCTCACTACTGTCCATTCATCTGGGTAATTTCACAAAATACTTCAGTTTAGTGAAGCATTTCTAACTCTTCAAACTTGTTAATTCATGTTTATGGCCTGGCATTGCCAGATTACAATATGCTTCCAGAAAGCAGTCTAGAAACTTATCATCCCAGGCAGGTCTTGAAATCTTCAAAGCACACCTCCAAAACTGAATTTAACCAAAACCACTTATTTCAATGGACCAAAACACTCCTGCTCACAAAACCACTGAAAATGAAGAAAACAGTCAATACACCTAGCAAGGAAAAGTTAGTTATGCATTGGCCTTAGCATAGGCTTACTGTAAATCATCTAGCCCAGTTTTGTAAAGCTATGAATACACCTTTCCCTGAGAGCAAGACTGATCAGTGCCAGCAAGGCAGTGTTACCTATTCACAGGTGCTGGTAATATGCACAGTATTTTACTCCTCAGCAGGAGTCCGGTCTATGTTCACTCAGATGCTATATATCTGCAGAGACAATGTTTGTCTCACATTTAAAGGCTTGCTGGCCTGAATGAATAAGTGAGCAAAAATGTAAGTAAGTGACACCTATACATAAGGAAGGCTAACCTGCATTTATGAACAAACCTGCTCCTACAAAGTGTTGTGTAATTTGCTGGGGACCTTTCATGATCCCACTCATGATGTGCACACAGAAGTTGCTCTTAGAGCAGATGCAGAGAGTACAAGAAGCTACATTCTGGATAGCCTGGCATCTAAAGTAAGCAGGTAGCTGCTGCAGAAGGTTTCTTCTAGGTCTCAGCAAAAGTTTGTTGTAGATTAGCTGGCACTTAAGGGACTACTTGGTCTCCCCACGTCAAGATAAGACCATGCTACATGCTGCTTACAGTTATAAGTGTTCTAATTAGGTCGACTTGATTATTGTTCTGTGGTTTGATAGATGCTGTATTTAAAGTAATTCCAGATACTAGTTTTTAGATCTTTTTGTGAACTAGTAAATCAAGTACAATTTATTCACTGAATTATTCTTTTCTTTCTCAATGCCTATTCCCACTGGCTTGTAACTTTAATTAGAACCTGCTATCTGTTCATACTGGTAATAGAAACAATTGTCACTAGAGTATAGATGCATAGATTCAGCTCATATTGCCACTTTGACTTTATACTTAAAACCTGACGGTCTTCCCAGCTATACATCTGAGAATACCATCCATTAATGCTTTATTTCACTGCCATCCTGAACTCCAGGCTCTGAACACTAACAATCTGATTATTTTTTAACCATCTAATAATGCATTTTCTAAAGAATAAAAACTTTACAAAAAATAGCTTTATTTGGAGGTAAATATCTGTCTGAAAAGGTTATTCAGCCCATCTAGATTTCTTTTTTATTACTATAGATTTTCCCAAGGCAGTATTGTTTCTTGAATAATTATTGATCTAAGCAATTGTGTGCTAAAGTAGGCTGATTCATTCATTAAACATACACACAGAAAATCTCTTAGTTGCCCTGGTAAAAACAAACAAGTCCTCTTATTTTTTTCTGTCTCCCCCTCAACCCTTCCCTAGAATATGATGATTATATTGAAATGTAATCAGTTAATATTTGATTTGCATTTGTCAGGAAAAGGAAACATAAAATATATTACTTAGAAGGAGAATAATTAGTATCTGGAAAATTGTTCAAATAGCACTTCAAATAGCCTTGTTTGGTTTGCTTCTTTACAGACTGATTTACAAGTTTCAGTAATTTGAAAGGAGTCTTCCAGCAACTACTTGTGCATTCTAAAAGCTTACTATTTAGATAAAATTTTCCTTCCAGTAAAAACTAAGTTCTTTTTTATTACGTGATATAGAAATTGTATCACTTTTTTTTTTTTCTGATTAAATATATCAGGAATAGAACAGCTTTCAGAGTCTCTGTTCACTACAAAGAAACAGATAGGCTGCTCTTGAAATGTCTGCATACCAGCCAGTATACTTTGTGTAGGAGTCAGCAACACCAGCAGGGAGCAAGGTTAAGAAAGTATCCATTAGCAAATGCTGAAATGAAAAGGACCTTTTTTAAACTGACTTATGTACTCCATGAATAGTATGAAGTTACATTCAGCCTAGCAAATCTATGTATCTTCAAACCCCCAGCACCACTTGCTTACAGAAGTGCTGCATTTCTGCTGAATGAATGGTGGTCATGTTAAGCAGGCAAGGGAAAGGGTTCCTGCATGTCAAATATTTACTATTTGGTTATCCTCAAAAAAAGGACAAAGGCATGATCCCAAGTGTCTTCATGTGCAATGGTGGATCAGCATGCTGCTGTCTGCTATGTGCCCAGAATGAAGTAGAATAAATTATACCCTCAGCAATAAAAAGGTGGCAGCTCCAGACAAACAATGGCTCAGTAGCTGTGAATCTGCTCAGTATACTGAAATTTGTGAGTTCTGGGTGCTAGAGGCAGCAAGACCTTCAGAAAGCATCCAGTTGAAAAAGGTCAGTATAAGGAATGAATTTTAGTTCTGTAACTCCATTTGAGAGACTGTGAAGATACCTGGTTGACTTTGGTGAATTATGGAAAAGTACTGTGGCTGCCTGATACAGCTCTCTGTGAAAGTTTTTCCTAAAATACTGAAAGATTACCACAATTGTTTCATTGTAGTTACGAGGCAGTACACAAGCAGACATTTTGTTACAACAGGGAGTGGTGGAACATGCCCAAATAAGTTTTGACTCAATTTATGCCAATACAAAATCAGCATATTTTGACTGAGGTCTGTGAGATTATTCCAGACCTGCACCAGTTAATGGGAGCAGAGCAAGGTTTTCTGTCTGGTACTGTCTATTTCCTGCCATTTTTCTCTGTTGCTCATCTCCTCTGTTTTACTACCTTACCACAGAGCTAGCGCCGTTCCACATCCATGCTCTCCATCTTGTAGCATCACTGGTAAATTTAATGCTCACTACTTAATCACTTTTCTCTCAACAGGCAAGGAATAACTGAACAGTTGGGGGGTAGGGAATGACAAGATTTAATGCATTATTTCCTCTTAAGAAACAAGAAACTCACCCATTTATATTTATGCATATTCAACTTCTTCCATTAGCCAAATGACCCTACAAGTAAAGGAATCCAGGTTAGCTAGTCCAGTTGGTAGAAAATAACAGGTTCCATGTACTACAAGCCCAGCACTGGGGCACAGTAACATCTTCAACATGAGGAAAAGTGAAGAGACCAGAAAACAGGAGTTTTTGCAACATACTTCTTGTTGCTGTGTTTTGTTCTGCCATCAGCACCAGATGACGGTTCACAACACTAAAGCATGTAGGGAAGCTGTGGCCCCAGTTAAATCAATGGCAAGTTTTTGCTGGCTTCAATTATTATTTCTCTTCTGAATCATTGAGATGATCTTTTCATATTTCAGTTTGTTGATTCTTAGACTTGAGTCCTAGACATTAAAAATAAAGACAAAAAACCCCCTCACTTTTTCAAAATGCTTTCCAACCATGGAAACATGCCTTGTTTCTCTTCACTACTTGTAACCTTGCTCCTGTGTGCTTCACCCCCAATAAGTGCTGTTTCACAATGGAGAGCATACACTGTTTTTCCCCCACTAGATCAATACCTGTCTAAAAGTATTTACTCACCAAAAGGGCTGCAATCCTTTTCTTTGTCACCCCTGAACTTCTGTTCTGCTCTTGAATTTTTTTTTTTGCTTTTTGACACAAGTTCTTTTTTTACTTCCTGGCTATTGCTTGCCTCTAATAGGATAGTTTTTTCTTCTTCTTCGCTCTGACATTTATTATAGAGTATACATCGCAGCTTTTCCACTTGTCTAATCAGAGGGTTGGTCCAGCACTGAAATCGCAGCTGTTTTAAAATGCCACCTGTAAACACACATTTAATCTTCACTTCCTGTTCACAGTAGCTTAAAAGAGACAAGAAGATGATGATCAAAACAGGAAATGGGAAAGACTAACTGGGAGACTTGTTTTATAGAAACAGAAGAGTAGAAAGGCAAGTAAGACATAAAGGAAATCCACTGTATGTTGGAATAGGGCAGCAGTTATTGTATCATGCTTCTGTGAATGTATTCAGCTGAACCACTTATATTCTGACTAGCAAAGACTAAAGTGATGAAAGAAGCTGGAATAAAAGGATATTAAATAAGCCCTGGATACTTGACTGCAATATTCACAGCTTTTGGAATCCTTTATCTTTCTTGCAATTGGCCACTGACACCCCATTTGTCTTTATAGGAGTTCATGCTTCCATCCAGCTGTCTGAAAAACAGATAAACCATATTTGCTGTCAGTAGGGACTTAAAACCTGTATTCTTAAAGCAGTATCCAGAGGAAAAAAAAAGCAGTTCACTTCTTCCAGTCCAACTGAAAACTTCTTACAAAGATGGAGATACAACAGGAAAATTAATGCAGTCACCCTTTGGGACATTGGGGTTGAAATCCCTGCTTTGAATTAGAAAAGAGATTGAAGAAAGGATGTAACAATGGATCCCTCAGCTCAAGGAAGAGTAAGCCAATTAGAGCAACACTAGATGCCTCGTACACACTGCCAGTGCTCCCCCTCCTGGGCCCCAACACAACATGACCACCAGAATGCCTGGTTTGGGAATAAGTCTATCTTTCCTTGAGCTAGTGCCCCATATTTGAAGTTTATGCAAAATACATCCTATCTGAGAACTTACCAGCTACAGCTTATTCAAAGAAAAACGGTGATAGTGTCATATTTCACATCCCAGACAACATAATCTTTACCTATACCTATACCTCACTTCTCCTTACGCTGATTTGCTTCCAGAGGCTACTAACCTCTGTTCTACTGCACAAATATAGCACCATTTACAGCCCAGATTTTGATGTGAGACACATATGACTTTGGAATAAAAACTGAAGCGAATCTTTGTCAATGTAGCTGAAATAGTAAGAATACTTTTTTTTTTAAGGGCAGTATTTTAGTATATCTCTGAACTTAACACAAAATGGGAACTTTGACAGTGCTCTCTTACATAATTAAATGCATTAATTCACTTTTCCAGATTTTTATGGCAGTTGCCTTTTTCAACCTTAGCAACTAGTCAGACTGCCATAATTACAGACAGCACACAATGCACAGCATATGATCAGGAGCATGTAATATACTTGAAGTGTAAAATTCCCCAATAATAAAGCTAAAATAAATTTATTGTTTAGTTATTGGCATAACTGGTACATTTATACCTGTATCCAAATATCTCTGACTCTGAAATGAATGCCTGTGCATAAGCACTCTGATGCATATTATTTTTCATTTATTAAGCCATAGGTTAAAGCTGGAGAGAGGAACATTTTAAACTACAAATATATTGTGTCTTATACTATTACATTCACATTAAGGGTTTGGATTTTGTTTTACTGGGTGTGTGTGAAGAGGGTTAATAATGAAAATCTTTTATCTATGCATGATGAACAACCATATATAAATCTAACTAAATGAAAACAAAAGTCAACTGCCTTCTCAAATCACTTACTGTATTTTCTGCACAAAGCCTATTGAAAGATTAGTTAAGTTGATATATAAAACTGAATTGTCATCAGGGTTTTTTTTGCATCCTTTTAGACTCCAAAAAAAGACAATTGTAGTTAACAAGCATATTGCTTTTGATTTAAATAGGCTTTAGGTCATCTTGTTGCTTCTGCTACTTCAACCTCTTTGTTAGTCTCTTGTTATACTTCATCTACAAGTGTCAACTGTAAGCTTTCTAGACAGTGACTAGATCTTTCTAAGTAGAAAGAGAAAAGACAACAGACGTTACAATCTAAATACAATGATGTGCTATAAATTTCATTCATTGTCTGACACTCTAGCAACAAAGTCTGAACAGACGCAGTATCTGCTCCAGTCCTCATAACAAGAAACGTTCACGGAGTCAATGACTCTACCAAAAAGAGCAAATAGTCTGGTGTCTTACAGCACTGGAAGAAGGCTAAATGACATTAACGTGGGAGAGGTTTAAGAATACTTTCAGGAGTTACGACTGTAAGAGGAGAGGGCAGGCATATCAGCATATCAGTACAAATTACTTGAAGCATGTAATACCACTTGTAACCTAACAGCTGCACAGAACCTTTTCTCCCCTAGCAATATAATGCCTGCAGCTGACCTTGTGTTAGTCTGGTTTTAAAAGAGGGTAGCAACAAGAACAGTATCATAGCAGGGCCTTCATTCCACTGCTGTAGAAATGATCCATTAAAGTCAATACAAGTTCTGCCAATGTTTCTTTAAACTCCCTTACAACTTGGTTTTCCACCACCTATATGCCACAAACCCTTGCATCCTGCTCTCTCTAAAGAAATATTAAACTTACTCCATGCATGTAATATCTGGTAAGAGATAAATCCCCAATTTCAGATTTGAAGGTTACTCAACTAATTTTATCACCCAAGACTTAAGCAAATAAACAAAAAACCCCACAATCTATCCATAGACGACTCAGAGACAAAATTCAGTCCTGCAGTACTTAAGACTACATTCTGTAGGTTACAAGCTGATTTGCCCATATTACTTCAAGGTGACTGCATTTTTATGTAGCATATGCCTAGCACCATGGGTACAATTACTACCACCATGTAACATCAGTTTTCATGGGTAATTAATCGATAAATGACAGCCAACTCCTTCTTAGCTCCTACATAAGTCCTTTATTAAGACATTTAATTCAATAAAGAGTGGGATCATACAAATCATACCGAAGGACAGAGCATCAGTTTGTTCATTTTCATACACTGACTTCTGCAGCACTCAGTAACAGGCCATGGCTCTCACTTTCTCTTACAATGGGTCATCTGCACTCAGGAGAAAACAAAAGTAAAACCAACAGATATCATTCTTTTATCAGAATAGCTTAAAATTAAGCTGAGGAAAGGACAGAAAGCTCAGAGGTCTGTCCTTTAAGGTTATTCACCGTGGCTGCAATGTTACACGAGGAAAGACAAGTAAACACATGGAACATAACATGAGGCCCTGGAAAATAAAAATTGGCCAAAAGGAAGTGGGTTGACAACAGAGGAACAAAAATCACAGAAGAAAATTTTGAACCCCTCCCCTCTAAAAAAAAAAAAACCCACCCAAAACAAAAACATACACACACACACACAAAACTCACAAAAAAAAGAATTGGAGAGTGTTGATGGAGGAGAGTGAGAATTTCAGTGACACACTAAAATAAGAACAAGCATTTGTCCAGTCAGAGTTTCAAGCGTGAATACATAATGGCACTGAAGGAGGGATCCAAAATAGAGCCTCTTTCTGTGGTGTGAATAACAAAGAGCTAGCGGAAATCTTTATTGTAGCTAATTTGGTAAATTTTAAGATGAACCAATCCTGCCAAATTTCTATAAAAATAGTCCATTAACATCAATATTGCAAAAGCTCCTGTTTACTTTTGTGACTTTTTTGACTTCAAAAGGGGCTACCTAGAAACATTCGTTATATTGATGTTGTGAAAAAAGGGTTCACAATGATTGCATGAAGCTAATACCAATACTAACCCTTCTGAGGTTAATACTTGTAAAATGAATTTGCAAAAATAATATGTGCATTTCTAAAATGTATTAGAAATATACTCCTGACAACGCTTACTATGCCACATGCTTTCCTAGAAAACTTTTAAAGAATATCTCCCCTAAATTGTCATTCTATATGCAAAGAATAATACAAAGCTTTATTCTAAAATAACTGAATTTGGTGACCTTCTGACAGGCTGCAAAAGGCACTCTGACTGAGTTGTAGTAGAATGTCAAAATGAAAGAGGAGTATTTTTAAAAGTGCCTTTAGATAGCTAAATACCTTTAAAATATTTACAGCAATAAAAAGCCATTGGCCAAATTCCTTCCCCAGTCATTATTACAGCCTTGCTACAATGTTATGGCACTATTAATTAGAAATTATAGCTTGGCTCAGATTCAGGAAGATAGTCAGGCAACTATCTAATAGCAGTCTTGTAGAGCTTTTTAGTGACTATTTCAATATGAAATAAATAACTGGAGCAAGTGATTTTAATACATTATACTTTCTGCATTGTTGTTGTTATACCAGCATTTCTTTGCTGACAATGTCTTCGTTCTGGAATTCCTCTTCAAAACAAAATGTATACAGATGAGCTACAGCTTCACTTCTGAACCCAATTTTGAATTCTTGTTGTACCTGTCTTTACTGAGATATGAGCCAGACTGCCCTCTTATATACTTCTTCAAGCTTGTGTGGGAGTTCAAAATCACAGTTCTTCTGTTGTATTAATCCACAGAATACAGATAAATTGAATGCGCACTTGGCGATGTAACTCAGAAGTTAAGACATTTGGGAGAACACAGTGCTCATATACCAGAAAAGTCTCCCTCAAGATTTTTGGTTTAAATACTTTTCCAGAATTATGAGACAGACACTTTTATTAATGCTTATTTTGTTTACCTGTGCATGTTCTCTTCCCTGGAGCAATTTGTCCAAAGAAAGACTCAGACAAGCAAGGCTTGTTCTAGATTAAAGGCTATGAGGCGAAGTCCTTTCACACAGAGGATGAACCAGCACAAGCACTGACAGCAAACTGAGGAAGAGTCCTCTGGTACAGGCTCCTTTTAAAACAGCTGCTTTCCACCAGGCTGTTTGCAATCTTCAGCTTCAGAAACAGCTGGAAAAATGCCACAACATAGATCTGCAATCACAGGGCAAATCTCCAGAGCTGTCCAATTGCATTTGAGATTTCTCTGCACCTGTAAGACACAAAGAGCAGCCAAGCAATCAACAATGAGAATAATTCTGTGCTTAAACAACAGTATCTAGTGTCATTTTAGACACTGATCGAAGACATCTGTCAAGAGACCATCCCAAATGGGACTTTAGAGGATCATTCTAAGACACAGAGCAATTGCTATTACATGTTTAACTCCTTTAAACAGAAAACAGAAGTTTAGAATGTTTTCATATTTATTACTTGAGGCCATGATCCTTAAAACATCACACAATATTTAATATATATCACAGAAAAATTATATGCAAAGATAAGGACCTGAACTTCTGATTTGAAGGCATTAGTTAAATATGTAACAGTGCTTGTGAAGCTCACAATTTTCACAAAATCCACAAGACTTTTCATTTAATTGACCTCATCTTAAAACTTCTTGCCTCTCAGACATTTTCCTGTTAGAGATACACAACCTTATGAAGAGGTTTAGCAGAAAAAATTGAGATATTACAACCTTTGCTATTTTATATTCAAATACATTATCATTCTAACAAACAAAGAGATAATCATATGCCTATGTTTAGCCCATATCTGGGGCTAAATGATAGCAGTTGCTCTGTCACCCAGTGACCCCTTCCCAGCCAAGAAGCAGGACTGGGAAAAGGAGAAGAGACTCACAGATTGAGATGAAAACAGGTTTGATGAAACAGCCAAACTAATACCAATGCCAGTATAAAGCATACAAAGTTACACTCAGTCTGGCAAACGTACAGTGGTCACAGTAAATGGGAAGGTAGTCCTCAGGAGCAGGAAGAGAAGCATGGTCAGGAGACCCCCAAGCAGAAGACCCCAGCAGGAGACTCTCTGCCATCAGGAAATGCCTCCCTCTATACTGAGCATGACTTCCGTGCGGTGGGGTACACCTATGAGCCAACTCATGGCAGGTCAGCTGCCCTGGCTGACTCCAAACTGTGAATGGCCTGCAGTACATGGCAGGGTTATGATTCTGTCCTAGCAAATCCAGGACATCATAAAGAGCCTTTTGTGTTTATATTTAATGCTGTGGTTTAAATGGGAAGTATTGTGAATTATGACCTCATTTCTGTATATATTTTAAAAGTCATGGCAGTCTAGGGAAGTTCCCACTGACTGGAAAAGGATAAACATAAGCCTTATTTTCAAAAAACAGGAAAAAAGGAAGACCTGGGAAACTACAGGCCAGTCAGTCTCACCTCGGTGCCCAGCAAGATCATGGAGCAGATCTTAGCAGAGAAGGTTCTGCTAAGGCACATGGAAAATGAGGCGAGGATGGCTCAGTCCCTCAGATACTCCTTATAAGACTTATTCCTGAGACCCTTCACCAGCTTCATTGCTCTCCTCCGGACCCACTCCAGTACCTCGATGTTGTTTTTATACTGTGACGCCCCAAACTGACCACAGTACTCGAGATGCGGCCTCACTAGTGCTGAGTACAGTGGGACAATCACTCCTCTAGTCCTGCTGGCCACACTGTTTCCGATATAAGCCAGGAAGCTGTTGGCCTTCTTGGCCACCTGGGCACACTGCAGGCTCACATTCAGCTGGTTGTTGATCAACACCCCCAGGTCCTTTTCTAACTAATAGCTTTCCAGCCACTCCTCTCAATGTCTACAGCTTTGCATGGGGTTGTTGTGGCCCAATTACAGGACTCAGCACTTGGCTTTGTTGAAGCCCATATGATTAGCCTCAGGCCATTGATCTAGCCTGTCCAGGTCCCTCTGAATAGCTTTCCTACCCTCAAGCAGATCAACACTACTACCTAACTTGGCGTCATCTGCAAACTTACTGATGGTGCTCTCAATCTCCTCATCAAGATCATTGATAATGATATTAAACAGGAGTGGCCCCAGCACTGAGCCTTGGGAATACTGCTTGTGACCAGCTGCCAAATGGATTTTAGTCCATTCATTACCACTCTCTGGGCCCAGCCATCCAGCTAGTGTGTGAGCCAGAGAAGTGTACACCTGTCGAGGCCTAGGGTAACCAGTTTTTTTCATGAGAGTGCTGTGGAGAACAGTACCAAAGGCTTTACTGAATTCCAGGTAAACAACAGATGGAAGAAGACAGAGTTTAATTGTGCTGTTATCTTGATACTCTCAGTTTTCATCTCCACCTTCCTCTTCTATCCTACAGTTACAGCGTGGGAAAAAAGTGACCTGACAAATTTTAAACCCCATCTTGGGCTGCAAAATAAATACTAGGTCAGGACTATCTATTACTTGGCATTCATTGCTGACAGTGTCAAATAGGTAATGAAAACCTATATTTAAAGCATTGTTACTAAGGTTATTAAAAATAAAATCCTGCAATGTCAAATACAAATGTAAAACAATGTGTTGGGCTATATGCCACTGGACTTCTTGAACCTGTTACAAATGCTAGAAATAAATCTACTTGCAGCTGTAATTGAAGGTTTCTTTTTTCCAGATAACTGTACAGCCAGATAAAAGCTGATCTTTGAATTTTACTGGTGGTAGGAAGTAAGAAATTATTGCCAATGAGAAGATAGGAGGTTGGACTTAAGTCTTCGGGAAGATTTTTCAATAGGGCTACTCCACTTCTCAAGGAATGTGTCCATTCATGCTACAATCATTCTGTGACAGGAACTGTGTTGTCTGTGCTTTATATGACACTTTAAGAAATACATTGATACGATTGGTTTATCTTTTACTGAGTTCTACTGAATTATCAGAGCATTCGATGATACCTATGCCACTATGTGTATGTATATATATCAATATCACCTTTGGATTTACCATTCTTGCCAGGAAAAAATGAAATTACTCCAACAGCAGAAGATAACTTTAAATTACAAAGTCCATGAATTTCCAAATGACTTACATGATATCAATTTGTCAGCAGCTTCTATGGTAGAAAATGCTATGGTTGGAGAATCCATTTCATAACAGTGGTACACTAATTCTTAGTAGGCTAAGGCCTACTAAGCCATACAGCATTGCCTAAGAGGTGATGTTCATCCCATGCTGATAGCTGATATAAGTGTACGCAGTTTTCAAGTTAACATCAGTTCAACGCAATTAAGTGAAATTCAGTGGTATATAAACTGTGTGTAGGCTGTTTACACAGGACTAACATTTATTCTGCACATAAAATACAAGCTTGCTGCTGAGTAATGAAAGAGATGAACAAAGGAAAAACAGCAAAGATCAGAAATGAGGAAGGTTCTAATTAATATAAGCAAAAGTATAGTATAACATACAAGACAAAATTGCCCTTTGGAGACCATGGGTGGTGATTTATTCATAGCTTCAGAAATACAATTTTACAGTTTAAGATATCAGCTCAATAGTCTCCAGAGTCAAGGCTTCTGCTTTCACTACTGAGCTGCTGTGTGGCTGAGCGTTACTATTTCCAATTTGATCCTGCCTGAAACAGAAGTTTCCATGGTTGGTAGCACAGAAAACACAAATTAAAACTTTGAAAAATTATATTAGTGGAAAACATTCACTCTTATATACCACAGCTTTGTTTTGAGTCAGGCTTCCTTGAACACTCTCAGTTTAACCATATACCTACTAGAAGATTTTCCATTCTCCATAGTTATTCTTAATGGGCATTATCATAGGGTCTCTACTGTAGCAGACTCTGGAGGAACTAAGAGGATTAACATAACTGTACTATACGAGGAGGATGTTCCCATTAGTCTTTAGATGCTCCAAACTTTGTGAGGTTTAGTCTGAAGACTGTGTTATCACAGCCATGCCAAGTTAAATAATTGTTTAGGTGTCCTTAAATGTTGTTACACTGCATTCTGTTAAAGTCAGTAGGAAACTATGAGACCCTTGTCTTCTCTTCCCCTTTAACAAGAGAGAGGTGTATTTCCTGGTTTTGCTTTCAAGTAGCTGTTGGACATGAGCTTTTCCAAAACTGAAGAGAAAAGCACACTCAAGTGAAACTCAAGGGCTTGTCTCTGATCAAATTTAGAGGTCAGCACCAGATCCCACTGTGGCTGACCTCACATGGTCAGTCTATGAGGCTGCTTTTTCTTCAGCATGTTTTCCCTCACAGTAGTGAGGCAAATCCAGCCTAGTAAAATAGCTGTCACAGAATAATCCAGTAAAATGCTCATGGCAGCATAAGATAATTACTTAGGTCTGGAAGATCTCTACATCTTTTCCTAGGCTTAAAGTGGGTTGCACATAATTTTAGGCATTCATATATAGATTTTAAAGATTTTTGAATGCAGTCTTCATTTTCATTAAAAAAAAAATCCACACCAAGAGGATCATCAGGAACTTAGCTGAAGCTGCTGCTTTCTTCACATTTCTGCATTTCTAGAACAGGCTAGTGGATCCTAGATCAAGCTCTCTTTAAGCTCACCAGAAGCTGGCAAACCAAGTTTCTCCTTACCTAGGCATCATAAGAAACCTTCCATTCCTCAAAGCCAAGATCCTCAGGAAGATAAAGTTGTACCTTTGAGAATAAGAGGCACAAAGAGCTCTACAGCAGCTGTGAAATCAACGGGACTACTGAGAGCTTGATGCAGGATTTTGCCAGTGTAAAAACAGCTGCTTCTGGCTTCCAATCCAAACTGAACTCTATGGCAGCCCAGCTGCTAAACCTGATTTCAGGACTAAACTTGCCCTTCAGCTGCTGCCTCGTATACAGTAAGCAAAGATCACAGAGCAAATAAAATTTTACACGTCTAGCAGCTGTACTAATGTGGTTCCTATTAACTTCCCTCCCCTCTACCCCCAAAAAGCCTTTTAGTTCCCAGATTCCTCTCAGCTTGTAGGGAATTGTGCTGACACAGGTAAAGGGGCAAACAGCAGTAATCATTTGCTCTCTTGCATTGATTCTGCAATGGAGAAGTATAAACAAAGCCTTCAAAGGCTTAATCTAGCCTCTTGCTAGAAAGCCAATCCCATTCCTCACTAACTACATAAGTAACACATGTCTAAAGGAAAGGTCAAACATCTGTGCACAAGATGTACATAATCCTACACACACCCATGAATTCATCATCCTCAAGCAGATAATATAGATATTGACTATTAAGGATTTAATGTCTTAGTTCAGCTAGGAATTTACATGAGTTCCTCCAGGAAACCTAGATGGGGTGGAGGGGTGGGGGAAGAGGGGGGTGGAATTACCATAGCAGAAGTTGTATGTATTTAAACCACTTCTGTACATGTCCATACAAAGCTATACTGAATGCTAGAGGAAAGCAACTATGATGAAGAGCATCTGGTCTATGAGTAGCTGCAACACAATTAACTCTTTTAAATTGACAACACAAGTATAGAGAAAAGTATTGCTTAGACCAAGCCCCATGATACTGCTGTTAGTAGATACGCTTTATGGAAAAAAAAAAATTAAACTGAACAGTTTGGCAGGGTGAAAATCTTGTGAAAATTTCTCATGTCTATGCAATAAGGAAAATTAATATGAACATAGAAAGAGAAAATAACTCAGAAAGAGGCTTAATGGTCCTACAGGATGGGCCAAACCCTCCAAGCCTCCAAGCCGGGCAATATTTAGCATTCCACCTCTCCGAATAATCACTTTCTGGGACTACGGAACCAGTTTTATCTCCTGACTCGCAAATTTATTAGGAAGTTGCAAGTAAAGGACGGCAATGGTCTGGATCCTGGGAAGAAATCCTTCCTGTCAGGTGTAGGCCAAGTTATATGAAAAAAGAAAAGTGTATTTGGTGAAAGCTAGTATATATACCAGTGTGCAGGATTAATCAAATGCTGTCTTTGTCTATGCTTAGGTAGGAGAAAAGGAATGATAAATGGTCATATTCTTTAGTTCTGCTGTCACAAGAGGTGCTATAGCCAAGCTTCATAATATATTTTTCTCAGCTTTACTTGTAGTACAAGAACAAATAGCAACAATAAATAGAACAACTAGAAAAGACTCAGAAAACACAGCAATGGGGCAGGAGAATGAGATGCCATACGCAGTAAATAAAGACCAGCGAGTCAAACCACATCAATAACATAGGTTAGCAAGAATGTCGAGGACTAAGCCTGTGTAAGGTTTCTGCAATTAAGACAAGAAAATCATTTGACCCTATGGCATGTCTTCTGAGATAAATATCCCATGGCTACGATTAAAAATATTGTTTTGGTTCGTTGACCTTCTCTGCACATATACCCTGGACTTTTAAAGTATTTGTTCTTTAAGGTGAAAGGAAGAGATCATGATGGCAAAAGAGGTCAGGGTCTAGAACTGAACTGAAATGGAAGCTGCTGCTGGCAAATTTCAATTCACTTTTTTTTCGTAATTGCTATCTTGATTGTTTGAAAAAAAGAAAAGAAAAGAAAAAAAATATTTACTTTCAAGGCCAGATTCACATTGTCTTTTCCCCTCTGTTTATCAATAAATTTAATTCTGATACTTTGATTTCATTAAATTAGCCTACATATCTCTTAAACATAAACACCTTTGAATGTTCAGAATGCAGATACATCCAATGACTATTAAATTGCTCTCAATAGATGCTAAATGCTCCCACAGATACTTACAGTCATGCCTTACTTTTTCCAGCAATACCCACAAATGTTGGAAGACAACTACAAGGAAAGCGGAAGCCACAGATCATTGTTTAGTGAGAAACAGAAATATACTTTTTGTTTGCTTTATCTGTTGTCCTGTGACCTACAGCAATGCTAGCAATGCACATAGGACTACGTCTGTTTGACATAGTACTATGTGTTTCCTACAGTCTTCCATATATTCTCCACAAACTACTTCAATTGATGAATTAATTATATCTGCAGTTGGTATAAATCAGCATACCTTCATTACAGTTAATAGAACCATACTGATTTATGGCAGCATACATTTTAATGGAAAAAAAGTTTACTGAGCCCCAATTTGACGCAGAGACATTGTTTAATTTGTACCCTTTCTGCAAATATTCTTTCCTATGAAATGTAACAGCAGAATGTTCACAGTGAAAAATTAATGGTGGCATGGACACAACAAGAAAAGGTGTATGATGCTCAGAAAATATGCATAATAATGCTGATCTTGCTCATCTTATAAATGACATTTTTTTGTCCCACCATATTTCTGTATTCTATCACCCAAACTAATGTCACTAATATTACTTAAGCTTTGAGAGGGATAGATTTGCAGAGGCCGTGGACTTCTTATCATGAATCCTTTTACCAAAAGCCTCCTTCTCTCTTTTTCACTATTCTGTGAACTGAAAAAAATCAGGTTGCTTACCACATTGCGTCATGTAAATATGGACAAAAGAGAAACATCTGTCCATTGGTCTGGAGGTGTCTGGCCTTCCATTGCTCAGCTTCCTGTGGTATTTAACTGTGCTGAATGCTGAAGTAATCACATTTTAGTTTTTAGAAAATGTACCTTTAATTATACAGTTATCTTCAAGACACACACACACACAAAAAGATAGTTTCTCTTGGCTCTCAGAAGACAGAATTTCATGCACCAATGATTTTTTAAAGGAATTGAAAAAGTAAGTCTGAATAGTTTGAGAATAAATTACTCCAGCATGAAGTGAGCTCTCATTCACCAATGCTTACAAATAGCTTAAGCAAAGATAAAATAATGTGTATTGTAATTAATATTTTAATTTGCTAAGAAAAGCTAAATAGTGATTAAACTCCTTCCCCTCCTCCTTCCCCCTGATAATAATGAAGTGAGGCAATTTCAAGTGAAGCAGAGCAGCCAGGAGTTTAATGTCGTTGATTAAGAACATGTTTCCATGGTGGCTATTATGTCCCTCTTTAAAAGACAAAAACAAAACCAAGCCTTATTTCCTTTTAGAGCTACAGGGTTTCTTCTGCCTTCATAAGACAGACAACAAGAAAATGTTTAGGGATAATTAAAGGCAATTAGGATCATCAAGGCTCATTTCTGGTCTAGCTCCACTTCTTCTCCCTACAATGTGTGCTAATTGCTGCTTCAACATACCAAGTAGCATGGGTTATTTTTTTTGTACTTCCACGAACAAGACTATTTGGTCATTACCAGCTTTGACAGTGTGAATAAGAGACTTCTGATTAGCTTTTTGTTTGGTTTTCAAAGATTTATACTACATGTCCTGTTGAATCTGATAATAAAGAATAATAAATTAACACTTAGCAATTTTGTAGTACCTTCTGCTAGAGGATCTCAAAGTTCTTTGCAAACATTAATGAATTAATTCTTTCAACAGTTGTGTATAATAAGTATCATCATCATAATTTTGCGGACTACTGAACACAGACACAAAGAGATTAGGTAGCACATTTAGTGTCACAGTCAACAGGTTATGATGTCGGTCCCCTCTTCAGACACAATGGAAACACTAGCTTGTTTGCCATACACATGCCTCCTGTAGAACTTCTGTTATATCTGGTTTTGATTCATTGATAGTCGGGTAACTTAAGGTATTTAAATGTCAAAATTTAAGAGAGAGGTTTCTAGTTGGAAATTAGACAGGACAAGAGGAAATGGGTTCAAGTTGTGCCAAGGGAAGTTTAGATTGGATATTAGAATTCCTTTATTGAAAGGGTTATCAGGCTTTGGAATGAGTTGCCCAGGGCAGTGGTGGAGTCCCCCTCTGTAGAGATATTTAAGTCATATAGATGTAGTGTTTAGAGCTATGGTTTAGTCGAGGTCTTTTCCAATCCAGGTGCTTCTGTGATAAGTAAGAGACAGATATCCAGAACTAGATATAAAAATGTTCAAGTGCATCTACATTATAGAATCATAGAATTGTTTAGGTTGGAAAAGACCTTTAGGATTATCGAGTTCAACCATTAACCTAACTGTATCAAGTCCGCTTCTAAACCATGTCCCTAAGCACCATATCTACATGACTTCTAAACACATTCAGGGATGGGGATTCAATCACTTCCCTGGGCAACCTGTTCCTGTACTTGACAACCCTTTCAGTGAATAAATTTTTCCTAATATCCAAACCAAACCTCCCCTGGCACAACTTGATGACACTTCCTCTTGGCTTATCACTTGTTACTTCTCAGAAGAGACCAACACCCACCTCACTACCACCTCCTTTCAGGTAGGTCTCCCCTCAGCCTCCTTTTCTTCAGACTAAAATGCTCCAGTTCCCTCAGACGCTCCTCATAAGACTTGTGCTCTAGGCCTTTCACCAGCTTAGTTACCCTTCTCTGGACCCGCTCCAGGACTTCAATGTCCTTCTTGTAGCGAGAGGCCCAAAACTGAACACAATATTCAAGGTGTGGCCTCACCAGCACTGAGTACAGGGGGTTCACCTCCCTAGTCCTGCTGGCTACACCTGGAATACAAGCCAGGATGCCATTGGCCTTTTTGGCCACCCAGGAACACTGCTGGCTCATATTTATCTGGTTGTCTATCAACACCCCCAAGTCCTTTTCTGCTGAACAGCTTTCCAGTCACTCTTCCCCAAGTCTGTAGTATTGCATGGGGTTGTTGTGGCCCAAGTGCAGGATGCGGCACTTGGCCTTGTTGATGCTCATACAACTGGCCTCAGTCCATTGATCCAGCCTGCTCAGGTCCCTCTGTAGATATTTTCTACCCTCAAGCTGATCAACACCCCCACCTAACTTGGTGCTATCTGCAAATTTACTGAGGGTACACTCTTAAGTCCTCATCAAAACCACTGATAAAGATATTAAACAGTAGCGGCCTCAATATTGAGCCCTGGGGAACACCACTTGTGAATGGCTGCCAACTGGAATTAACTCTATTCACCACAACTTTTTGGGCCTGGCTGTCTAGCCAGTGTTTTACCCAGCAGAGCGTACACCCATCTAAGCTATGAGCAGCCAGCTTTTTCATGAGAATGCTGTGGGAAACAGTGTCAAAGGCTTTACTAAGTCCAGGTAGACAACATCCACAGCCTTTCCCTCATCCACTCGGCAGGTTGTCTTGTCACAGAAGATCAAGTTAGTCAAGCCAGACCTGCCTTTCATGAACCCGTGCTGACTAGGCCTGATTGCGTGGATGTCCTGTATATGGTGCATAACAGCACACAAGATGACTTGCTCCATAATGTTCCCTGGCACTGAGGTCAGACTGACAGTTCTGTAGTTCCTCAGATCCTCCTTCTGGCCCTTCTTGTAGATGGGCTTCACATTTGCTAACCTCCAGTCCACTGGGACCTCCTTGGTTAGCCATGACTGCTGATAAATGATGGGAAGTGGTTTGGTGAGCATATCTGCCCACTCCTTCAGTACTCTTGCCCCATAGACTTGTGTGTCTAAGTGATGCAGCAGGTCACTAACCATTTTCTCTTTGATTACAGAGTTCTTATTATGCTCTCTATCCTTGTCTTCCAGCTCAGGGGGCTGGGTACCCAGGGAACAACTAGTCCTACTACTAAAAACAGAGGCAAAGAAGGCATTGAGTACCTCAGCGTTTTCCTCATCCTTGGTCACTGTGTTTCTCCCTGCATCCAATAAAGGATGAAGATTCTCCCTAGTTCTCCTTTTATTGTTGTTAATATATTTATAGAAATACTTTTTATTGTCTTTAACAGCAGTACCCAGGTTGAGTCCTAACTGGGCTTTGGCCCTTCTAATTTTCTCCTTGCATAGCTTCACTACATCTTTGTAGTCCTCATGAGTGGCCTGCCCCCTCTTCCAAAGGCTATGAACTCTCCTTTTGTTCCTGAGTTCTGGCCGAAGCTCTCTGTTCAGCCAAGCTGGTTGTCTTCCTCACCAGCTTATCTTTCAGGATATGGGGATGGTCTGCTCCTGTGCCTTTAAGTCTTCCTTCTTGAAGTATTTCCAGCCTTCCTGGACTCCTTTTCCCTTCAGGATGGCCTCCCAAGGGACTTTGACAATCGGTCTCCTGAACAGGCCAAAGTCTGCCCTCCAGAAGTCCAAGGTGGCAGTTCTGCTGACCCCTCCTTACTTCTCCAGGAATCAATAGATCGATTATTTCATGATCCCTATGCCCAAGATGGCCTCTAACCATTACATCCCCCACAAGTCCTCCTCTGTTAACAAGCAGCAGGTCCAGGAAAGCACCTTCCCTAGCTGGCTCCCCCATCAGCTGTGCTAGGAAGTTATCTTCCACACAGTCCAGGAACCTCTGGGACTGTTCCCTCTCTGCTGTATCATATTTCTGACAGACATCTGGGAAGTTGAAGTCCCCCATGAGAACAAGGGGTAGCAATCATGAAACCTCTTCCAACTACTTGTAGAGTATTTAATCTACCTCTTCATCCTGGTTGGGAGGTCTATAACAGACTCCCATGATGATATCTGCTGTGTGGGCCTTCCACCTGATTCTTACCCATAAAGACTCAACCTTAACTTCACCATCATGAAGTTGTACACATTCGTAACTCTCCCAAACATAGGACACCACCCCACCTCCTCTTCTTCCTTGCCTGTCCCTTCTGAAAAGTTGGTAGCCATCCATTGCAGCACTCCAGTCATGTGGGTTGTCCCACCACATTTCCATTATGGCAACAGTATCAGTTTTCTTGGTGCACAATGGCCTCCAGCTTCTTTTGTTTGTTGCCCATGCCACATTATGTGTTGCAGTAGAGGATATTAGGTAGTTTAGTTATTGGAAGCAGAAAAAGTTCATTAATACAACTGTCTGATCAGCAATTCCTGGCAGCAGAGTCATGACTCCTCAACCCTCACAGACCCCTTCATGTAAAGCTGCAATCCACCTACCCAACTCAACAGCTCTCCAGTCTTGAAAGCAGTTGGATGCCACACATATTTAATTTTTCCACCAGAAAATTTATTTCTCTACTGCTTCTAAGTCCAGAACACACAAACCAGAAACTTCATACATGACTTTACGATGTTTAACATTGCTTTTATGATTTTGAACATTTTTGAGCATTAATCAACTATACCTCCTCCAACAGTGAAGGATGGGTAAGAACACTTGCATGTACAGCACATAACAGACTGCAGCTGATGCATTAATTTCACTTCTTTGTACATAGCAATTTGTTCATGTAGCATACACTCAAATAACTGTGAGTTATGGTGCCAAACCCCAACCAAAGTCCAGTCTGGGTTAATGGATTAGATAATTGTCCAGCCTTCTTATCCTCCAGCTCTGTCTAGCAAATGTAATCACATAGATCAGGCTTCTCACAGAATAGAAGTGCTCATTCATCAGATGTAAAACCTGGATACAATTCTCTACCTTGGAGGGACTTAAGTTCATATGTCCAACCTCCCACTTCCTTATTCACAGTGAGGTGGAGGAAAAGAGACACTTATGTTTAAAGTGCCTTGTTTCAATAAATATTTCATAATTAAAAATAAAAGAAGGGTACACCAACTACAAAAGCAATAGCATATCTGAGCTTTGCCACTTAGAAACTGATTGCAATCCTATCTGTACCATCCATGGTGTCCAGCACACTGTTTGAGAGGTGAAAGGAGGGCTGAAACCCACAAAAGATGAGGATAGAACTGCACTCAGTTTGCCACATGCTGGCTGACTGTTCTGGTAGAAAATCTATGTAACAGGGTACCACAGTGTCAGCCTCCATTCTACTGTCCTGAGAAGAGACTTAGGATCACAACATTTCAAAGATATGACAACACATGTCAATTCAAGCAGCCTCAGTGACTGAATGGCATAGTAGTTTCCTATATTGTGTGAATTTGGGTGTTCTTTGAAAACCCATCCAATAAGCAGGATCATCCTACTACTTTTTATCTTTCACATATACTACTCACATCAGTTCTGAAGCTTTTAAATGTCCTGATTCATCATTTGTTCCCAGGTAACTGAAGAGACTTAGGATTATTACTAACACTAGTTTAGCTACACCTACATATGGTTTCTCTAGGGTCTTCTTGAACAAGAACAAAGGAAACGGATACCAGGCATTCTGCAAGTCTTTTAGCTAGTATTTTAATGCTCATATGGAAATGGATTATATGCAAGTTTGAATAGACTTGGCATTACATCCTGTAGTGAATTTCTTCAAGTAAAAGTTTTTATTTGGTGCAGAAAACTATGCTTTATAACAGATATAGTGAATAGAAGCAGTTTGGCTAGAAATTTCAAGCAGTAAGCTGTGCTTTTGTGCAGCCACACAGTGAAGCTGAGAGCCACATTCTCTGACTCTAAGCACAGCTGTCTCTGCTGCTACTCATCAGTCTTTGCTCAAGGCCAGTAAGAAAATGTCGTGGTTGTGATCAGACTGTTTCTCTCCTAACAATAAAAATGAATGTTCTGCACAAACTTTACTGGCTCCATGAAAATCAAGTCATAATTAAGTTGCTTAAATCAGAATGAATTTTATACCTACTTACACACAGACCTCAGTTGTACCTTCATTCTTCAATACAGTTTTATCTCTCCAAACACACTAGTATATCTGCACATTGCCTTTTACTGGGAGAAGTGGCACAAACCTTGCTTTGCAAGTTTAAATATGAGAATGTAGTCTACTCCTATAAGGTGTACTTTGGGATGAAAGCAGAATGATTTTTTTTCCCTTAAGTGAACTTCAGTGTATTCTACAGGCATTGTGAAAGTAAGAAGCACTCGCTTGGATTTCTTAATAAGAGGATTATGATTTAATAAAAGAATATAACACATTTGAAATGGTCAGAGATGTATAAGACAGCATGCCTCATTTTAAAACTAAAAATACTTCCCTCACTTCTCAAAAGCTGCTCCCATTCTCAACACATGCTACTCCACACTAATAATACCTTGGTGTAGCTAAAAGATTAGTTACAAGGTGCTCTCTATTCTTTTGGTTCCTTGACATCTATTACCAGGAAACACAGAAGAATTTTTCAGATTCATAAACAAAATCAACTTTAAAAAAGAAAAAATTTACAAAATACACTATTTCCACAGTCCTTTTTAGCAGACCTGCTGAGTACCAGTTATCACACCTGATGTATAAACTCCCTGAACAGTCTGATTTAAGTTCCTACTCAACCATACACTGCATAAAATCTTCTACATCAAGTATAACAAATTATTTACTTGCTTAACTTATGTCCTTAACTGAATTGGAGTTTAATACCCTCCTTCCTGCCAGTCCTCACACCCGTTGAACAAAGCCTGGCTAGACCAGTCTTTCTAGTTTTCCTTTCCTCTGTTACATCTGAAAACATTTGTTTTGTAGGGCTAGGGAGCATTTTGAGACCCATAGGTTGCAAAATCCTCCTCAGCCACTGTTTTAGACCTCTGTTCCTGAGTACAAGTACATACCTCACTGGTTGGCTACTCTTCCAGGTAAGCATCCACCTCTCTGGACTCACAAATAATGCTTTGCAGTAGGTGGGAAAGATACCTCTTCAGAAACAGTTTTAGATCACAGATTACTACACTTAACACAGAATGGCAGAGAACTAAGCAACTTTTGTTATTTGCTAGTCACAGGTACCACATCCAGTCTAATAGTATCTTAAACCAGTTACCATGGTTTTCCTACTGACTCAAAAAACCAGAAATCACTTTTAGGAATTGAATCCATGCAGTTTCTCATCCAAGACTCCCTGAACGACAAATGGTGAAAGGCACTGTGGAATTTCCCCCATGTAAAATTAAACATGGTTTTCCCCAACTTGAGTGGTAGGATACAGTCAGACTTGTACAGTAGATCAGAGTCAATCATCAGTTCAGACACCAGTTTACTTGGGGGTTAAAAGAAAGTATTCTGACAATGGTGTTTACTGGATATGTTTCTGAGGTCTGGCCAGTTCAACAATGACCTTCCACTGTTTCTGAGGCAGTTTCTAATAGAAGGTTTATGTTTTCTGATGGTGACAGCTTGAAAACTCCTTTCACTATCCTAACAGCTGATTAAGTGCCATTCTTGTTTTCACACAAATAATCAAGGGACCCATGAATTTTCTCTTATCCAGAAATTCATTTAATGTTCAGATATTTGTCTTATCCTGTGAAAACTGCTACTGCACAACATAAGGACAGACAAGTATCATGTTGTACATCAATTTTTAGGGTAATAAGTAGATTATTTCTAGAAAAGCATATTTTTTTCTTTTTTTTTTTTTTTTAATTTCTGTGAGAGGTTAGGCCTTTACTACCCTCTATGGCATCTTATTGAGATTTCAGATATAAACATACCATAGTTGAACTATCACCTCTGAACGGTAGTTTCAACTGATGAGACACTGCATAAAGTCATTTCCAGTGATGTTCAAATGTCCTATTACATTTTTCAGTCCTAACCAAAGAACTATTGATTTTAAACTACAGTGTCATGGATTATATTACTGAAAACGACTTAGGTAGAAACTTTCTTCAATAATTAAACAGACCTCAAAAGGGAGCTCAGTTCTTTGATTACCTGTGACTTTGCATTCTATTTCAGCTTTGATCTGGATAAGCAGGTAGATAAATGGTTTACATAGAAGGTCACACAACCTCATTCACTTAACACTGGAAGGCTGTGCTACATACATAGATATAGATATAGATATAGATATAGATATAGATATAGATACAGATACATACATACCATGCGTTTACCTGATGTTCACACTCTAGGCTTTTAACCGAATCCAGTGCAAGTCTGGAGTGCTCTTTAGTTCCTAATAAAAGCAACCTAGGGTAGAATTTCCAGAGCCTACCTGTAGGACTCCATCCACTCCTAAGCTTCCTTTTTCTATGATACTTTTTATCAGGGACGACAGATATTTTCAAAGGCATCAGCTGATTCCAAAGTTTTTCTTCTCCTGAAAACACAAAGTCCATTAGCAGAATCCCTATTCTCATGTACTCCCTTGAAGTTGATCTTTTCAGCCTTCACCTACAGCAAATATCAGCCACAGGTTATTATGAAATAACTTGCTCATGTTTTCTAATATTAAACTTGCTAGGTCTTAACTGCTTTCAACTATCTTACATTTTAAAAATGCAAAAAAGATTCCGTTCTAATCCCCTCAATGTGATTGTCTATATGCACAGAAGATGGAGATATCATGTTTCTTGCTGGAACTGTTAGAAAACGAGAGGAGAGCGAAGAGGTGGGGCAATAGGGTCTTGGAAGATGTAGAATTTAAATAAATGAAGCACTTCTAAATTACTAATTGCAATCACTTTGCCTAGCCTCTTCTCCCCAGTAAAAGTGAAAGGTAATTCCAGAATCCCAAACATGCTTTCACATCCCCATCCCTTTAGCCTGTGTATCACACCTCCAGCTATGCATTCAGCATTACGCCCATGTTCACTGTAAACACTATGGCATTTTATTCTATTTCTTTGACATAGGCTCCCTATATGAGTTTACAATGAGGCATTTTCAAGACTTAACCTGTTGGAAAGCATCACACGCATCTAGTATTCTATATATTCTTCCCTTCCTTGCCATTCTTAAGAGTCCAAATCGGTTTGGTATATTGGGCTTTCTGCAGGCAGGAGTCTGTTCCCATCTCATACTCTCCATAACCCAGAGATATCCAGTATTATTTGCACTGTTCACAATTGATATCATTTTTTAAAAAAATAAAACATGTTAAAGCCAGTTTCTCAAAAACAATTCTTTACGTAAATATGGCCTTACTACTTATGACGACTTAGTTTTTTATCTGTTTTTAAAAAAACTATCAAATGGACAAGTAAGATTCTCATGTTGTAATAAAGGGTATGCATCCCTGTTTTATTTGAAAGAATGGGAGTTTTAGAATAACGGCTACAGAACATCTGGTGCCTAACACAGAAATCACGCTTACTGGAAAACAAAGCACATACTTATTTATCAGTAGATGGAGGCAGTACAAAAAGGGCAAAAATTACAATACCTGTGAAAAAGGAATAGTCAGTGCTTCAGATTTCTGCTTCCAGCCCTCAAGTATGGTACTTGTATTTTTTATAGTATACGTTTTACTACACATTTCTTACCTTACAAATGAATCTATCCTAGGGTCGCAGAGGCTGGGTACAATATGACTAGATACACAGCAATACAGCAGGAGTGATTTACAGCATGTCATTTGTGTGAAACAAATTGGCACCTAACCTGTAGTATCTATGTTTGTATCTGGTTGAAGGAGATAACACTGTGAAGTACATCACATTTGTTATCTTGCTATAATACAGGTTTCCCTTGAAATGACTTACTCTTGTATCACTTGTAAATAGATGGAAGAAATGGAAGAAACTTAGCATGAGTGCTTTCATATGAAAAAAGGAAATGGATGGCCTTATACCAAGATCTCCAATTTAGTTCCTAACATACATACAATTTCAACTTGACTTCACCTACTGGAACAACTGACTTACCATTTACAGAAATAGTTCTTTAAAAGATCTATAGGTTTGGGGTTTTTTTAATTTGTCCCTGGTTAAAATCCAGATTATGACCCATGATCATAATGCCGAGTGCTGAAAGGACTCATATTATTTCAATTGCAATTATTATTCAATTGCATATGAGTAATTTACTCATGAGTGGGAGAAATGGCTGACAAGCATATTCTTTAATCCTGAAACGTTTCAGAGAGTCTTTCAGCCTTTGGCTTCTAACTTGGCTACATGATGGAAATTCTATTCCATCTCTCCTGTTCTTCATTGACATTTTTACTCTTATTGTTGCTCTTAGTGAGTAAATTGGCTTCAGGATACATTTAACAACACTACCATTGCAACATGGTGAAGGTGACGAAAATTGGTAAAATGTAAATTATCTTATGTAAATTGTCTTCCCCATTTTAATTTAATGCCAACAAAGGAAAGAAAAAGGCCCAGAAATGCCAAATTTAGTACTAGTAAAATAAAATTAACAGAAACTAGCTAGCAAGGCTTATGAATGTAGATTTTTCTCCCAGTTTATTTAGTGATTTTTTTTTTTAAGGAGTTTTTCAGTCAAGATTTTGAGGGGATTATCCATGGAAAACAGCAATGGAAGAAGAAAAGCAAAAAAAAGTGAGGGAAGGCTTGAGACTGCACAAAGATACCTCAGTAGAAAGCAACCCACAGTGAGGTGAGAATGCCAACTGCAGAGGCCAGGTCTGTTTTTTAAAGAAATAAAGAAGACTAATTGTGTCCTGGGATGCATTTGGGAAAGCATTGCCAGCAGATCAAGGAGGGTGGTTCTTCCCATCTACTCAGCACTGATGAGGTCACACCTGGAGAACAGTGTCCAGTTCTGGTCATCCCAGTGTAAGTGAGACATGGACATACTGGAGAGAAGGGCCACAAAGATGATGGAACGACTGGTGCATCTCTCCAAGGAATTTCTTACAAGGAAAGGCTGAGAGAGCTGGGACTGTTCAGCCTGGAGAAAGCTCCAGGGGTTCTCATCAATATGTATAATACCTGAAGGGAGGGTGTACAGAAGATGGAGCCAGGCTCTTTTCAGTACTGTCCAGTGATGGGAGAAGAAGCAATGGGCACAACCTGAAATACTGGAGGTGCCAACTGAACATCAGGAAGGTGAGGGTGACTGAGCACCAGCACAGGTTGCCCAAGAAGGTTGTGTAGCTCCATCCTTGGAGATATTTGAAAGCTGTCTGGAAATGGTCCTGGGCAACTGGCACTAGGTAGCCCTGCTTGAGCATGGGTATTGGACAAGATGACCTCCAGAGGTCCCCTCCAACATCAGCCATTCTGTGATCTTTCTGATCTGATCTCTCAACCTTTTAAATACTCACTGCTATGCCTTCTCCTGCCGGACCTATACAGTGGCAATCCTAGGCATATGTGATACTTAGCATGCCCACCTCTGCTTGTAATGTATAGCTAGATGTATTGCCATGTACTGTCTTGGTGAACATAGTGCTATCCAACTCTTTCCATTTCCAATCTTTTTCTAGACAGCCTTCTAGACATCTTTCTCTCTTGCCTTGGCATATCTCTAACAGTCAGCAATAGTAACTTTCGTTAAAGACAGGCGTTTCTGCATCTTTATAGAGAATGTTACATAAATTAAACAAGTACTACCAGTGTATCTAGAAAAGTTAGTTCAGAGGTCATAATTTTGGATTCCTAGCATTTGGAAGTAGAAGTCCAATAAGTAAGTACAAGGCAAAACAAAATTCTATAGGTAAAATTCTCACTCAAGTAACTCTGGGCAAATCCAAATTTTAGGGGATGGATGCAAACATATCAGCTGAGCATTTGCCCATATCTGTGATTAGTCAGGCAAATTATTTAAATTTGCTGCTACAAACAGGATATTTGCAACCTAAGTAGACACACAGAATTCTGGGCATATCATGCATAATTAAAAAAACGTTGGCCAAAGGTTTCTTCCCTAATGAATTTTCCCTAAGAAGGAACAATCTTAGAACCTCTGTTAGAAATTCCTGGAAGCATTGCCATTAATAATCAAAGCAAAACAAAATGTATTTTTCTTCTAACTGCATTTTTTCTCTTTCAGTATAGAATAGGCACAGCTAGCGTACTTTTCTTGCTGTCTTTACTGCAAAGCTTTCCCAGGATGCTCTATCTGGTCAGACCCCATTAAACTCATCAGCAAATAGAAATGTCTTTAACCTAGGCTTAAAACCACAGTCTGATCCAGTATTTAAGATCTTGGCCAGGAATTTTTTCTACAATCGCCATCTATAATGACTGAGAGGTCAGAGGCTACTTTGCTACTCTCAAGTGCAAATGGAACAGCAAATGTACCGGAGTACACTTGCTGCCAATTGTAAGGCCAAGGCTTGTTTTGCAATAGGGCATGGAAGATTAAAATAACACAGGAAACTTGGCTAGAAGATAGGTCCAAGTGGGCCTCGAAGGAAGTAATTACTTTGTACTACTGTACTCCCTATTCCTCCCTCAGCTCTTTCACTTCTTTATGTGCTTAATTGTAAATTACCCTTCACTCCTTCTATCACCGTTTTAGTTTTTCCTTGTACCAGTGAAGCAACACGAAAGTGCAAGTACTAAATTCCTGCTGTAAAACCACTGCCAATATTTGGTGTCTATAAGCTTCAGAGCACTTTGAGCACTGGAGCTAGTGACATTATGAAGCTTGTTAACGTAAAATCTTCTTTGTGTTACATTTTTTTGCAATACATTTTACAAAAATCTACCCCAGGGAGCCAAGGGGCAGTTGCTTCTTTATTACATTTTAGAAGAGACACATTATTAGCGTTCCAGTCTATATATTATGAAATTAAGTGGATACCCTTGGGGTTAATTCCTTGTTGTAATTGTAATGAAAAGAAACAATTTCTAACCCTCCATTTAAGATCTATAACTATTAAAATCCACTAGTCTTAGTGGCTCCTGGGGCCAGCGAAGTACTTCAGTGTATATGAAAAAGGGCACTCCTACAGTGTCCAATATCAGTAATTTATAAAAATAACAGCCTCCAAGTGGGAAAACTAACAAATGATTTTCCATTGAGCCCCTCCCTGCTGTTTACCGTTGCATGCCAGATTCATCAACTACGTAAAATTATATGCATATAGAAATTATGGAGCTGGGTTCTAAGATTATATTTTGCCTAGAGGAGGAAAGGTAGAGCAGGAGTCACAGAATACGATTAAATACAAAGAAAAACTACACAATACAGCCACAGAGAATCCTCTTAGCAAAAAAAGTTTAAAAGCCACATTTTTTTTCCAGCGGTTTCTCTGTAGTAAACGACCTCACTTGCTTCAACAAATTTTAACTAATAATAAAACACTTTAAAAAAAAATAAAGATTAACCAGCTATAACAGTAACAATGTTATTGCCTATTCTTCAATGTCTTTATTGTGTATGTGGCTGCACTTTTTGTGAGAATTCCTCCTCACAAGTGTTTCCTACTGACTTTAATATGTTGTCATACGTGGCAGATCTCACCATCTCTCCTACATGCTTGTACTCCTTTTCACTTTCCATAATGCTCAAAAGAGAGAGAAGCATTTTCATAAGTGAGATGAGAAAAAATGGTTTTTAAACTGCAATAGTTAAAGGGAGATGTAGGAATACTGCACTACAGGAACCTATTATTAAATCATTTTTATGACTAGGTTCCAATTTGACAGCAAACCTTTAGCATGTAATTCAGTTTGTTAGTAGTGAAATAAAACGCACATCAGAGAGTGTCTTCCAATTTAATATGCTTATTAAGATCATTGTTTCTATTATAAGCTAAAAATTGTTTGAGTGTATTATTGTCTTAACAGTATAAATTCCCATTTGGTATGCATGCATGCTGAATGGACACACTAACTTAATAGTAGGATAGTTTTCTAGGACTTTGTTAGAATTGCCTTGTGAAGAAGAATATACCTTTAAGATTTCAGGAATGGTCTGTCTTTTTGAGAAAGGTACTTGTTTAGCTGTGGCTGATGTAGCTTTAGTATCATTTATCTCTTTTCTTTCATTCACCATAGTAAGAACTCCCTTAGGAGAAAGGAAAAGAGTCTTATCAGCCATGAAAGAAAGAAATAGTTGTTTTTAAAAATACCATTTTACCAGCTAATAAAACATGATGTAAGTTGCTGTGTACAGAGGAGTTTGGCATCCATTGGTTATTTTTAAAGGAAAGAAGGAATAAGGCATCTTTTTCTATGCCACTGATCAAAGAAAAATGGGTTCAATTTCATAAGTATTGTAAATTCATGTTAGTGTCAGTGATTACTATTGGCAAGCCATGCTGGAGAATGTCCTTGTTTCTCCAGTGTTTACAAACCATTTAAAAATCTGATCATTTACAGCTTGTGCATTCTCTAGTTATTACAAAAACCAGTGAAATTACTACCAACATCTCAGGCTGGTATTTTAGAGGGACTCAAATTGCCAGCTTGAAAGGACAAAGACCTGTTACTCTTGCCTGTGTTCAAAGGATTACAGAAAGTTGTAATACAGTAATTGCAATAAAAGATGAAATTGGAAGGCTGGTAAGGAACTACAAATACTTTAATTTTTATCATCAGCACTGTTTAATGTGCTGAATATATGGGTCTTTAGCAATTGATGATTATTAGAACTTACATAAAATGAGCAGGTGGCCTCCATCTCACCAGACAGATGTTAGTATCACATCTAATGAAGTTAAACAGAATCATTATCAATAGAAGGCTGTGAGTTTACCACTTTTCATGATCATTACACCTCTTTTAATTAATCAAGAGTTGTTCATAAAATACATGTCCAACCCTAGGAAGTAGAACACTTTCTAACATTGATTGTGCAGATAGTAGAAAGTGCTGCACTTCTCAAGGCTTGTTTCTAATTATTCCATATTTGATATGAATAACTGTCAAGAATTGGCAATAATAAAAAAATTATACAGGGAGCTCTGACCTTTGAACTTCTGATTGTTTCTTCCTTATTTCTTCAAAGAAATGTGTCCATTCAAATCTAGTTTCAAGTCCCTGCAGTTTCACTGCTGATCATGTACTGAAGGTAGCTTTCCTGAAGTGGGACAGAGCAACACACTGATAAGGCTGGGGTGCTTGGAAACTATTGTCCTAATTTGTAATAAGTATACCCTTTTTATGCTAGCATCAGAAATAATATAAAGAATTTTGGCATTAAAATGCTACCAATAAAGCCATATAAGTGCTGAGAATGAGTCCTTATTATATTTGAGGGAGCATGCACAGGGTGAACATTAACTCTGTTTAACAGACAAAAATGATATAATACTCCTGAGATGCTGAGTCTGTGGATTGTGCCTAATTACTGTGATAGTTATAGTAAAGATTTTATTTGTACTCTGTACTGCATTTAGTTAACATGAAATTCATGTTAGGAAGATGAAGATAAACATAGAACACTGTACAGATGCTCACACCAAATTACAACTTGAATAATTGCAGTATAATTGCCAAAAAAATTCTTGTAATTTCAATGCCCTAATGTACCTCTGACTTTTTTTCTTATTTGTATCCCTTACTTCTGCAAATATAAACATCTCTACATTTGTGAAAGAATGTATTCACCACTGCATATTTGCCAGCTCTGAATGGCAAATACATCCATAATTATTGGTATTGCTTGTCTAATACTTAACAGTAAAGTGGTAAAAGAATTTAAGGCAAAGAGCAATACCGAAGCACTCCAAAAAGGCAGAGACATGTTTATGCTTAGTTATTATTTAATAATGACCAAATGTAGGAAGTTGCTTCTATGGAAACAAACAAACAAACAAACAGAAAGAAACATTCAGCTTAAATGGTTTTTGTTCATTTTTTAAAACTTGCCATTTTAGCTACAGATGTGATCTCTTTTGAATATATTCCTAATATAAGGTAGCTGTAGTTTGCAGACTGCATTTCGTGGAAAAGACCCACAAGGTAGAATCCCTTCTCTCTTAATGTGTCAAGCTATAAGGTGAGAAACAAATTATCGCTCCAGAACCTCATTTGATTCAGTGTTCACCTGGGTGAAGGGAATTCTGGCTTCCAGTTTCTGGATCCAATTAATATTCGGAATATCTTCATCCTAAATACCTCCTAGCCACCACAGGATGTGGATTCAGTTGTCAAGCACAGACAGAAACTGAAGCCAGGACTCCCACATTCCCAGTGGGCTCTCAGCATCACTTTGCTATCAGATAAAATCAGGCACTTGCCAGATGGGTGCAACCCAGCCTGAAGGGCAGGTTGGGATTGCCATGGTCTTTGACCATTTTGGGAAAGCAAGGAAAAAAAAATCCTAGCATTGTAGGCCAACGCATGCAATAAATATTTTTAAAGTCTTATCTGAACTACTGAATCCAGCCACACACCATAGAGATAAATCACCCATGGGTCCTGCAGATTAGCAACCTCATGACCTAGCAGGGTTGAATATAAGCTATCAAACACTGCAGCTGAATTTGCTGTAGAAGGACTATCTCTCTTTACTTTCTGATGAACATTTTTCAAAATGTGAATGTCCCAACCAGGGGAATTCAGAGCAGGAGGGATCTCACACCATCCATGCTCACCTGGCACACCACTCAAGCACAGCTTGATAAGGGTTTTAAATATGCAAAAGGGACACCCTGAGGTGTCTCTGTGTCTCTTCTTTAATATCATGTATTTTCCATTGTAACTTGCTACTTGCTTAATCTATGAATGATTTTATTAAAACAAAACCAACAATTGAGTAACCTGTGATCGCTTCACTGATGAAGATACTGCTCTTCAGTGTGGTAGATATTTGGAGCCATTTACAGTGCAGGTATTGCAAGCTGAAGAGCTGGATTGCTAGACAAGTGTTGCCTACAAGGACCTCATTCAAGTGCATGAGGAATTACGTCTCTTCATACCTTTTGTTTAGAAAGTGTAATGGTCTGAACTGCTTTGTTCTCCACATATACTAAAAGCAGATTCATCACCGAGTTAAAGAAAATAACCAAGTATTATTTCCACAGACTTTTAAATATTTTAAAATTATTTTTTAAAATTAAAATTAAATTTTTTTTACAGTTAAAACTTTTAATTTTCTCCCCTTTTAGCATTGCTACAGATGAATAACAGAATATCAGATGCTTGCGACAAATCCTTGGGCTGTTTCATTTGCAAGGAAAATTTGAGGTCTTTTAAAGACGCATATCATAGTTTCAGCAGAAAATATATCACTCCTGAAATTTAAGTTTAATAGCTGGATAAACCCATAGATCTGGCCAGGTTTTGTTTTCATTTTTACACTGAAACTATGAAAGATTCTCATTTATACGTAAGAAGCAACTAATAAACGTGTCTCAGATCGAGTGTGTTAATTTCAAATCTGAAACTTAAAACAGTTAATGATGCTGTGAGGAAAACATTCTGAAAAAAAACACCCCCAAATTCAGAAATGTTTAGCCTTACATATAAGTAGCATTCAATTGTAAGTGGTAAGAGGGGTCACACAAGTGCTACCAGATGCTCCATACTCCATGTAGACTTGTTTCAGTGACACTTATAAGTTAAATGCAGACTATTTTAGATATGCGGAATATATTAGATTTTCCTCCAGGCCAAAGCCTGGTACTCATATCTTAAACAAATGTATTCGATACTTTACTTTCAGGCCAGTTATGGATTCAGTCATAACTCTGGAAGCCTTCTTCAGGTTTGCTGAAAAACTTACTCTTTTAGATTTCTAATGATTTCTAATTAGATTACTAACGACTACAATATTGAGTTACTACCACTTTATTTACTGGAGATATTTTTTTTCATAGTGTATACAGTTTTTTGATTGCTCTGTCAGGAGTTTTCAATAGCAGCAAGTTCAGAACTCAGAGTTCTTAAAAAATGAAATTGAAACCAGCTCAGTACCTCCCCACAAAAAGAGGACAAACAAAAAGAGGACAAACAAATATTTTCCTGGGATCTCACACTGAATAATACATTCCCACCTGCAAGCAAATGTTTTGGGACAAAACAAATAGTTTCATTAAACGAAACTGGAATGTGGCATTAGTTTGGGAAAGCACAGCAACAGAGTAACAGAGTGTGAAACCATTTAAACCTAAGTAAAATATACCCCCAAACAGGGTCTAGAACAACTGATTGCTGGTAGTGCCCCAAAAATGTTTGGACAGGCTCCTCTCCAGGCTGCAGGAGGAAGCACTACTGCACTTGCCACCAGCACTGCATGTCTCTCCTGCTAGGTGATCTCTATACCTGAATCATCTCTGCATGGGGCCAGCCTGGCCTCAGCACTTGTACAGGTAGTGAGGGATTCTTGTGGTGCCTTGTGTGTCTCCTGGGGTCTCCTTGTGTGTCTCCTGTCCACAGAGATGCAGTCCCTGCTGCAGCTGCAAAAGTCCAGATGCTCATGCAATCTGTGCTGGAGAAAGGAGATCTTAGGACAGGTCATTTAGATCCTGAAGTGTTCTGCAAACTTCTCACTACCTCCCATCATGATGCCAATTATCTCTTTTCACCCCTGTCCTTATGCTTTGGAGGAGGCTTAATAGAATAGTTGAGTCCAGTAATTTCTTATTAGGAAAAGGCTCTGAATCCATTTTTATGTCCTTAGTGCATCCCCTGGGCCATGCATGGCTAAGTAGAGCATATGCTTCCATTCATTACTCAGAAAAATAATGTACCAAAAGCCCAACAGTCAAAATTCAAATGGATATTTGCACTGTCACAGGGCTTGTTTTTTGGTTTGTTCATGTTGTCCCTTCTTGCAGTTCAAAATATGAAGAGATTTTCTTCTGTCATCTATACTCAGCAGACTACATCAAATAACTATTGCAGTTAAACTTAGCCACATTTTCCTTTAAAGCTGATTTAAATTGCACTGTGATAATTTTGGATATACTTCTTATAATTTTATATTGACCTTTCACACATATTTATCACTTCATTTTGCTCATGTAGATACCCTTCAAGAGTTACTTTATGACTTCTCATCTTGTGGCTATTTTCTTAAGAAAATGCAACTCCCAACATAATTGTATTAAGAAATACAAAAACAGGGTGATGAGTAAAAACGTATAATGCAGTTGGAAGAACACAACTTCTTAGCATTCATTAGTAATTAGTTTAAGAACATTGAGTTAAGAAAACATGAAAAACCTAAAATAGATATTGTTCAGTTCTTGATATTTATTTCAATGTCAAATTCTTGTATTAACCATGTGTCGATCCTCTACCAAAGTAGCTTACAGAAAATACTAATGTTAGGAGTATATATAGGGTTTTGTTACATGTAACAGAGGATGTTAAAAGCCTTCTCTGGCTTCATATTCTATGAATATATGCTTTAAGAAAGGTTTGTAGTTTTCAGGGCAGTATCACAGATATCCATAATAAAATATACAGAAAACATACCCCAATTCCTTAGCTCTGCCTCAGAAACAGACTAAATGTCTTACACAGAGGGCTAAATATTGCAGGCTGTGCAATATCAATATGAAAATTTTTGAGAGCAGTAGCACAGCATCTCTACCACTCTTCACGTGTGGGCACAATGTCATATCAGAAGTTTGGCATAAAGTTGATCTTTTACTGTACTAAATAAAGTCAGATCACATTTCCTACAACGAGAGGGTGACAAGGACAAAAGAAGAGCTGAATATTTTTAAAGTTCCAAAGACTGTGAACCCTTGTTTGTTGGAAGTGGCTTGATTTTTGTTGTCCTATTCCTTTCCATAGGTTTTTTGATAGCTCAGAAAAGAACGAAGTCTCCAAATATAGGCCAGCACATCTGTGGCCCAGATAAGGAAAGTGATAAGCAGTCCCATGATAAATGATATCTCAGGGAAGGATACCAGATATCTTGATGAGTACTAAAGAATTTCCATGTGGAGAACAAATGCTATAGGAAAAAGGAAGATATGATAAAATCAAAAACATTTCAGGGACATGAGGCAAAAGGGAAAGGTGAGGAAATGCAACAGTTGTCTTTGAAACTGCACTGAAAGTGATTCTTTCCATGTTAATCTTTTTTCAACCAGGGTGTCTACAGCTTTTTTTGAAACCTTCACTATTTGCATTGGACTCTGACAATATTCAAGTTAAGCTGGATCATGTGGTTTCTTCCACTGAAATTCTAATATTCTGTCGATGAAATTGAATATTACTTTACAAGAACTATTAGCAATGCTTTCCTTTTTTCAAAAAGCCTCTCACTTCTTTTTTTTATTTTTCTTCCCAACATTGGTAATTGCCGGTAATGCTTATATTTTTTCTTCATTAGTTAAAATATTTCCAAAACAACAAAATTTCCATCATAGGAACATTAATTCAGAATTTGATGGCACTTTACTGTCCTTACTACATATACTTCTCATTTAGAAAAGTCTTAACCCTAGAGTTATAGAATAAGAAGCAGTGCTTACTTTAGTATCTTTCCTCCTTAATACAAGATAAATCTCTATAATTAGAATTTACTGCTTTTTAAAGGAATGGAAATGGCAAGTGGCTCTATCTTAAATTAAAAGATCTATTACCTTTAGTCTTCTAATTCTTCTCAGCAATGCATTGTCTCAGGAGGCATTTTCTCATCCTTATGAAAACTAACTTACTGTAGGTGTAGAGGGAAAACATCATTGGAGTGACTGCATAAGGAAGATATATACAAGTTTAGAGCAACGGAAAATAATTGCCAAGTATGTCATGTATGAACATTTTATTTAAAAATTTCTGTAGCATAAGCTATTCATCAAATAAGACATTTTTATTGAAGGCTACATTTTCACTCCCTCATGAAAATGGGACATTAGAAAGTAAAAAGACTTCTAATTTCTGCTTTCATGAGTTGAAGGCCTACAAGCTTAGTGGCACTTCTGGTACACTGCAGCTTTGTATAGCCATACCCCAGAAACCCTCATGGCCAGCAGTAAAAAGTGGTATGCCCTGCCAGGATATCATGTCATCTATTTTCAGTTAACTCTTCATTCTTTTTGCTCGCAGGATTTTCTCTTTTCCTGTGTCCTATAAGCTTCTCTTTCCAAATTCACTGTGTTAGTGCCCCTTTCTGTCTTGCTCTTTACATGGCTGTGGCTTTAAATCTGGACCTCAGTGATCCTCTGATTTTGTATGCTCATCAGTATTTCCTTTCCTAGACAGACAAGCAGCAGATGTCCTAAGGTCTGCCAGAGGATTTGAGATTTTCAAGACATGTTGTACCCTGGAACTACTGAACACTAGCAGCATGTACAACAATAACATTGCTGGAAGCTATCTGTTGGCTGATGCTTTGATTACAAAGACATTTATGTAATAGTAACCAATACAATTTGTCTAACTATTCACAACATTCAGTGGATGATATGAACCTCATATTAAAAAGGCCTAGATACAAACTAGTCCAGCTTCTTTCTATCCAAGATCAAAAAGAAAAAAAGTACTTAACCAAATGAAATACTGCCCCAAAGCAAAAATAAAAAGACAATTCTCTCACTAGTCCCTCCTCCAAATGCTTAGTTTTAGTCATTCTGACAATTATTTCATCTAGGAAATATAATATATTCTATATTTCAATGCCTTCTGGTTTTAGGATCTGTATGTATTGCCCTTTAAAATTACACTGTACAACCACACACTAGCATCCACTGGAGAGATTTTAGAAGTTATCAACAGGCCAGATAGCTTATGGTTGCTGAACACAAAGTAGTTTGACTCTCCTGGCTAATTCCACTTATTTCAGCAGAGCTGTGCCAACAGTGAATCTGAGTCCTCTATCTAAATTTAATCTGTTCATTACCTCCAAAGACTATTGCAAATAAATAGGCAATCAAGTAGCTAGAAGGACAGAAAAGAGGGATACGGTGTATAATAGGTAACCTTACAGAAGACAATCAGAGCATTGATTCGTTTCCTTCCAAACAGCAGACAATAACAGTTCAAACTAATCACAATTCAGATTTTCTTTTTTACATTTAAGAGACTTATTCAGCTCACTTTAAACTAGTCCCTGGGTAATTGACTTCACCAATAACTGGATCAACCTGCAGGTAAGAGCTGAACTGGGTCTGTAGAGCATAAAGCCCTCTGCTTTATACAGCAGTGAAAGCTGCTCCAATACATATACAGTGTAAGCAATTGTTGAGAAAGCCTTCAGATGCCCTGACAATATATTTTACCTTGAACTGGTAAAACAAGCTCAGTGTTTACCCAGTTGGCTTCTTCACTCCTGCTACATTGAGAGTGACACTTCTGAAATGGATATCTTTCCCCAGGGAATGAAGTTAAGAACAATTCAGTTTACAAACTCTAGGCTAAAAACAACCTTTCAGATAATGCTTCCAGTGAAGACTGACTGGGATGTCTCTTTGCCTGGAGCACACAAAGTACACAACTCACGTCTATACTCCTGTGGACTCCTGCCACCTGTCTGATACTTTCTAGTAATTACTACATAAAATTCTATCTATTTAGAAAATTTCAGTAGACATTGCTATTTAAAAGACATTCCAAAGATGTAGCAGAATGTGTCTTTGGGTCAAAAGAGAGTCTTATCTCAATATGGTTTCTGAATCTGTCAGTTTTTCCAAGGAATGGAGTGTTGAAATCTGATTGCTGAGGCTCTGCAGCAAGAATGAAAGCAAAAGAGAAAGATTAAAGATGTTTAAAATTCAGATATATCTTTACTATCTTTCTCAGCACATTGACATAGGGATTAAATACAGCTTCTCAGAAAAGTGAAGAAATCATTTTAATAGCGTCTAATCAGAATTAGGTAATGTAAGGATTGTTATCCTCACACCTAAAAGAATATTCTATCATGAAACAGAATAGCCCTTGAAGTAGGATATACAATAATGACATTCTTTAATGTGCCTGTTTATTTTTGATCAGCCTTCAGAATGTTGTTCTTCAGGGAAACATGTATTAAATTTTGGTGTCCTTGTGCTGCTGTCTCTATCTTTAAACTGTTCTCCTTCAGAATCTGCATTTTTTTTTCTTCTATCCTCATGCTAAATATCTATAGTGCCATACAAAAAACTTCCATCTTAGAACAGCAGTGGAGATCAATCATCCAATGTGGGGCATAAACTTCCATTTTACTAGATCATCTTGGCCAAGCCATTGAGTCTTTGTGAGCTCATGTACATAACACTAACCTATGGCTAATAACCAACAAATTATTTATGTTCACTGGAAGAAAACCATAACTCTTGTCTGCTCCAGTTACTTTAGAAACCTGCAGCATAAATTTCATCAGTAACCCCAGAGGGGTAGGAGTAGGCATAAGAAGAACAAACTCAGAGTCACCCATGTCTACACAGCATTTCTCTTAACCTAATATGATTTTTCTTCACAAGTCTATTATATACCCTAATATGGGTATTTGATACTTTCAATAGTTACATTTTCTGTCTAATCATTCATAATGAAGTTAATTCCCTGCCCTTCCTATGGTTGTTTTTAGCAGCTGAATACTCAATAAGAAAAGGTGTGGGGGACAACTGAGGAGGAAAATGGTGATTGTAAAGAGGGAAGGACATTTTAGTGTAAAATACATTTGCATTTCAAAAGATTAGAGTAAATCATATGCACTCAACTGGCATTTGCTTTTAAAATTTAATTAATGCTAGACAGACACTTTAAGACACAGTGTTCTAAAGGTGCTTGGAAGGAAAAAAATTGTCCCCCAAGTGTCTGATGTGAAGAGCCCCTGGGTGACACTCAGAGTAATGCACTTTTTGAGCACTTCAACTTACTAGTGTCTTTCAGTGCTTAATTAACATAATTTGACACAATTATAGATATAAACACTTTATAAGCACTTAGTACTAGGAGTGTCAAAAAAGTGTTCATCTCCATCAGTTTACACTGGAAACAAAAAAAGCTCTAGCACAGCACTCAAACAAGTGTTTAGAATGGTTCCATGGTACTAATAACATTCAAAGAAGCACCAAAAAGGAAAAAAAAGGTGTTTCCAAAGTATTCTCTGGATAAATTCTTTAAATATTTTCTACATCCATGTAGCAGGCAACCTAAAACAATTAAAATTGTATGAAATGCGCAGAGTTGCTGCTCACTAACTAGCTGCAATGACTGGGTAGGTGACAGGATTTGGGGGAAAAGTGGAAAAACAAAAATGGTGCCATTCAGAACAACAATTATCACCTTATCTATAATATTTACATGTTAGACTTTCTGAAAGAGGATTGAGAATATGTAGGCTGGTACGTAGCACAGGCCCAAGTCATAGCATTCAGGGCACAACCGAGTGCAGGTATGCCATGTGATGCTGTACCTAAGGAGACTACTTCTGTTTATGCTCCTAACTTACTTGAAAAACTATTTTGGAAAAAAAAGTACACATGAAATGCACTGTCTATTTTCTCGGTACAGCTACTGAGTCCTCCACTTGCTTAATGCACACATGAGTGCTTCTTTCGAAGAGAAATGTTGTTCTCTCTGAAGATACTGCTGAGGACAGGTTCCAACAGGCAGAGTTTGGCCTGCAGTGAACCCACATCAACTGCCTGCTACGCACGCTCCATTTCTTATCTGAGCAACAGATCCAGGTTTTGTGCTAACAGTTTGTTCTGTTAAATGGGGAAAAAAGCAAAAGCACAAAGCTTAGATTTGCTCATAGGACACTGCAATATCACCTTTCACTCTCTTTTGATCCATGGATTTTCTTTTCACGGAAACTGTTTTAAATTACTAACTTTTTAATTAATAACTTCTGTGCAGTCCAAAATTTCAAATCAGGATGAGGACTATGTTTTGTGTAAACATATGGTAAAAGGATCTGTTTCTAAAGATTGATTTGAAATAAAAAGTAAAAAAAAAAGCATGCTATTTTCTCTTCACTTCTCTTCATATTTATAATTTAGCATGCATTTACTTGAGTCAGAGGCTGTATTTTGCAAAGTGAGCAAAGCACATAAACCCTTATATATGATCTCTTTGTATGTGAGGTAGGTCAGCTAAATTTATGAATATTTCACCTGTCAGTTACATTAATCATCTTTACACTTTGCAATCTTTTTGTCAGTAAAGTGGAATGAGAATTGACAATATTAAAGATCAATCATCCCATTAAGAAGATACTATATATGTAAACTAAAAGAAACAAAAAGTAAAAGGTGACACTTTCAAAGTCATAACTTATTTCACAAGGGTTAGTGCCTGTTTTCAAAAATAACCCATTAGAAATTGTCCCTATTTACCTTGTTAAGTGTCAGTGTGTTTTTGCAAGATCCATCCATTTTTATTTAGGATATGCCTGATTTTCCTTAAAATTATTTCTGTCATGTGCAAATGCTGAAACATTGCTTGCCCAAACCAGACCAGAACACCTCTTCTTTTAGGTGTGGAATGAGGCTGGGAGTGGTGTTTAAAAAAAAAAACAAACCAAACCAAACACACAGCACCAAAACAAAACAAAAAAATAGCTCTAAGAAAAAAAAGCACCAAAAGAATAAAAGAAAATTGGAGGCAGAATAATCTTACAGGATAATCTGAAAAAAACCCCCAAAACCAAAACATTTTTTAGGCACCTGCTAGCAGAGACTGCAGAAACTGGCCTTCCTTTCTCTGTCTGAAATTTGCCATCTCCCAATTTAAGGCACTGTCGCAGCAAAGCACTTAAGCATTGCTTAAATCCTCTTGAAGTCAGAAAGATTTAAGTAAGTGAATAAAATGATGTGCATACTGAAGTACTAGGCTGGGCTGCGTTGTTGAATATGGCCATGGACAATTTTAAAAGATTACTCCAAGACTGAAACTGTTATCTGTAATTTCCCTGACAAAAGAAGATGTATTCTGCCTTTTTCCCTCTAATACATTTGAGATAAATAGGAGAACATAACCAGCTAAAATTGGTTATTTTTCAGGGGAGAGGGAGAGGGTGAGATAGTCTCCAAGCTAAAAAATGCAAGCTGCTTTTTATTTCCTTTCTGGATAAATATGATATGTTTTAGGGTCTTGATCCATCTTTTCTAACACCAATGACTTCACAGTCAAGAGTTCTGTCTCTCTATCAAGTTTTACATGATCTCTCAACTTTTTGGGTGTTGCTGTGAAAGACATCAACAGTTAAAGATTTTTTTTTTTTTTAAAGAAAACACCCCTTCCCTCCTGAATTCAACTGCAGTTGAGGAAAAGTCTAAAAAAGTGATTAAAAAAGCTTCAGCCTCACTACTATCTAACCACAGAGGCATTTCTTTGTTTGACTTAGTCTAATTCCTCTAGGATCCAGAAGTCTGTTTCAGAGCATGTTCAAAACTATTCCAGATTTAGCAGTTCATTTAGTTTGCCTTAAGCTTGATAGGAATCCAAAAATTATGCAGAGGATTCCTTAAATCCTGAAGGGTGCTGTCCAAGGAGGGTGGTGAAAATATACATAATGTACAAACATAATTTACTCTCAATGAAAATACAGCTACATATTCTTTCATAATAAATGCAAGAAAAGGATAGTGAGATAGCTAGAAGGAAGAGCACTCATTACAAATAGGAAATGTGTTAAATTCCTTCTTCATTCTGAGAGGATTTACATAAACATCTCACAGCTGAGAACAACACTTAACCCTGAGGTTTCTTCTCCATAGGTGCATTTGAAAAAGAAAAAAAAAAAAAAAATCACTAACGTTCTGGTCTTCAAAGAACAGTTCTAGGTGTATAACGCAGGGAGCTTTGAGACTGCAGATATCAAGTAGGCAGAGTTCAATCTTAAAACCCTAGATGAGGCAACTTAGCTCTAGACAGAGGAGGAATTTAAATATCGTTCTTGAAAGATATCTTACCTAAGAGCTTCACATGCCTCTACTTACCATGCAGGTATTTAGATAACTTTTCATAGGTCATAATTCCACCATGTTCTATTCAGGTAATGTAGAATAGATTGGATGTCCAGAGATTAGATACCTAAAACCTAGTTCCTAAGCAAAACCACTTTTGAATGGCTATGGTTTATATTTAACCTACCTACTAGAACCTAGATTTAGCCCTTCTCATGCAACAAATGATTTCATCTTAATGGTTGGTATGACTGCAATTTTGTTTTTTTTTTTTTTTTTTTTTATTAGAAAGAAATGACAGAAGCAGCTGCTTTTTTTTCTTTCTTTAAAGAAAAATAATGTAAGAATATGTAAAGTGTAATTTTGAATTTATTCACCTAATTCCATTAGCATAAAATACCTTTACCATGTCTGGTTAAATTTAAATAAAACTATGTGGTGGAACAGTTGATCTAGATGACAACTACCGTCTGTTACTCCTCAGCTGCCACTATTTCATCAAAACACTCTGGCATTGTGGGATTATGCCAGTTATATGACAAATAGGGACCATTTAAATATGGACATTGCCAGAGTTCTTAATAACTGCAGTCCTGGAGAAAGCAATCTCATTCCCTTTCTTATTTCCAAACCTGAATTCATTCAGCATATATTATAAATCACTTTCTTCTCCAGACAACAAGCATTTGGGATCCTTTGGCATTCCAAGACCATATACTCACAGAAGCTCTCATTTTGTTCCACTCATGGCTTGTTTGGTTTTTTTTCTCCTCACATGAAGTCATGAAATAGTCTTTACTTGGAAAAAATGCATTAATTGAATACATAAATACCAACTATTAGTAGGATGGGATGTGTAAATGACCATATACTAAGAAGACAATCGTAACAGGTAATATTGCAAATACATAAAGACACTGATGGAACGATCATGATAGTGCTGAACTATGTAGAGATACACACCCTTATGATGGAAATGATATAATATTACTTAGTTAGTTGGGCTATGTATCCTGTGAGTGTATTTGTCTTAATCCATGAAAAAACTATAGGTTAGCATGACAACACAGTACTCTAGTAGAAAATGTAAAGCAACCTTAAGAGCAACACAATCAGACCCACTTAAGGCATCATAAAGTCATTACATTTTGGGAGGCAAACGCATTTGTTCAGCATCTATCTTAATATTTTGTCTGTGATTAGTTTAGCTCTCTCACACTGTGTAAGCACGCCAATAACATATTGTTGAAGTGATATCAGCATAAATGAAACTCCTCTGTGTGTGTGTGTTTGGTTGTTTTGGGTTTTTTTTGGTCACAGGCAATGAGAAGCATCCTGTAAATTCTGCTATATCTAGGCCTATAGCCTAAACTGCAATCCTGGATACTTACAGAAATCAGGCACAGCTGGAGTTGATTCTCATTTACCTTCTCTGTGCAGCTGGATTTAATTCACTATTACCTTCTCTATGTCTTTGTCCAAAAAGTACACATTCAATATTTAGGGTTTTTTTCCTAAAAGACCACTGTATGCAGCTTTTTCTTGTCATTAGGAAGTTTTAATGATGGTCTTGACAAGTATAATTTATTTTAATAGGCTGATTTGATTTAAATCTTCAGTTAAATCCATGATCTGCTTCACTTATTACCTGCCACAGGTAAGTTGTTCCACTTCCAATCCAACCTTTGCTCAGGTACTAACTGGCCAGTATGGACAAACAGCTGCTTACACCTGCTGAGGAGAAGGCAAGAAAACCCTGTCTTTTCTTTCCTTAAGCCTGTCATGTATTGTTATTAAACCTTGACTCTTCTCTCTTGACAGAGAGGGAACACAAATTTGCAATAACATAAGCTTAAAAATGCTTTGCTGTGTTCAGACTTTTTCTGCCTCCTCATATCACTCATATCAACCTACTGGTTTCTTCCTGCCCGCAACCCTACTTTTTATAATGCAAAGTCTGCAGGCACGCTGAACAGAGCAGCTAGAGCCATTTGGAGGGAAATAATTGTCAGAAGCACCAGCTTCAGCTGCAGCCCCACCTCAGGCACAGAGGCATGACGATAGGTGTCAGATGGGTCTGCTGCAGATGTTAGAGAAACACGATAGTTGGCTCATGCTCTGGAGCAGATTTCTGATAGAAATGGATGGGGGAAAAGGAGCTATGCAAGGAATCAAATCAGCTCATGTGATGTGGGAGAGCGTGACATGCGTCCTGTGCTGGTAGGTGAGAGGTGGAGACCTTCTGGAGGTCTTCCAGAAAAACTGTGCCTTTATAAAGAAATAATAAGTTAGTTTTTGTTGTCTTACAACATTACAAGATTTATCAAATTATCAAATTTATTCATTTCTTCTTTGAACTTGCAAGAATTTTCTTCAATTAAAAACCTTTCTCCCATAGCTATTGTATGAGAAGGGATATGTAGTAAGTAGTATCATTGTGCAGTAAGTATATCATAGTAAGTGCAATTACAGAACTAAAAGCTAAGCAGTCTTAGTAGAATGAAAATCCAGATCTAGATAAATGACACATGGTTTTAAGAGACAGTATCAAGATCTGAACATTGTCCATAGTGATTTTTATATCTTAATGAAGCATCACTGTATAGCTTTGCACATCGAAATATGAATTCCAGTTTAATGTGGCTGTATAACTGATCTTTCTTACCTTATAATCACGGGTC
>JAVSBS010000614.1:89395-126148 GCA_033124195.1 Coracias cyanogaster | reverse complement strand
TTATAATCAAGGTTCCGAGTTTTTTTAACAATTACATGATTGGTTCATGGATACGGGATCAATTTGCAGGTCATTCCTTCCTTTGTTTTCAATAATTTCTTCCTTCATTATGAAAAACTGCAAATCTAACCATTGCTCATTGCATTGGAATTTAGCTTTTTTGACTTGGATTAGCTCTTATTTTCAATATTGAAAAACTACCTCATGACTGTTTTTTTGGTGACAAGTCTTTTGCTTAGTCAGTTCACGAATTTTCTTTGCAGGAAAGAGGTTTCAGATGCAAATTTATTTATAGAAGAAAATGGGCATTTTCTTTCAAATGACGGTATTCATGTATGAGCCCCACTGAATCCTGCTGAAATGAACTGGGTAAACTCATTGTTAAAAATTATATACGGTAAAAAGCAGGGCTCACCCCTTTCTTGCTTTTAAAACTATTTCCTTCTCTAAGTACGGAACTTAGTCCCATTATATCAAATGTAGCCATTAAAAAGGAAATCAATCTACATATTCAAATTACTGCCATTTACCCTATAAGGAAAAGAATCACTATTGTAAACTTGGGTCACAAGCATATTTTTTTTTGTATGTTACAGAGCTCTGGGGGTCTTGTGATCACAGTTACATAATAACTCTAGTACACAAGAAGCAAAACCTCGTTATATTATGAAAACATCAACACATATCAAACAATTGAATTAGATGTCACAGATATAATAATTAAAATGTGCAAAAAGGAGAACAAAACACCAAAACAACTTAATTAAATGTCAGGCTTTACAAGCATATACTCACCTATGATACAAAGACTTAAAAGCATGTAGGCAACACTCACGGTAGGAACCATTCTCTGGTTTTATTAATTACTGGAACAGTCAAATAGCATCTACTGAAAAAATATAGGATCATTTAATGGAAATGCAGAAGTTCATAACAAACTCGAAGGTGCAAAATAAGAAGTGATTTGATCTTGAACCAATTATAGCTGTTAAAAACATTCTTGGAAAACTTCCAAGATTGATTCCAAAAGACTAAATTTTTTAAGAAAAAAAATACATTTTGAGTAATTTAAGCAGAAATTACTATGCTATAAAATTCTCACAAAGCACCAAAAAGTAATTTCAGATTAATTTTAAACGGGGAAAATATCTCAGATGTGAGCTGTTCAAATTAGAGCGCTGTGGCAAGTTCTAATTCATACAGTAAGCTATTTACACACAAGAAAATGCAAGGTTGCTTTGTCTTGGCAAAATTCTGGGACAGTATTTTCTAAATGTTTTCATTTGGAACTCTTTTTAAAACTATCAGGTACAAATATACATTTCTTTAAATTATTAAGAGGGTTTTGTAGAGCTGTGAATTAATTACTTACATGTGTAAAAGAGTAGGGGACTGGGTTTTGGCCAGCCAGGTACAGAAGGACTTATCCAAGACTCCTGCTGATTTCCTGTTAATGGACCTCCACAAGCCAAACCTTGGCTTCTTCAGCAAAGACACATGCAGATACACAGGCATTAAACATATCTATTGTACTAAACCTAAGATCAGCAAGGATTCCAATTCACAAAACAAATGACACCTTTCTAGTCTTTTAATTAGTTATTATATACCCTCAGCACTTAGAAGATTCTTCATGTGAAGACCAAAAAATTATAATCCTACTTCGTATAAAAATCATTCTCATTAAAAAAAAAAAAAAAGTCCTACTTTAAATTCAGGTAGAGTTCAGAAATAGAACTCCAAGGGATCTAGCCCCAAATTTAGTGATATCACAAATGTCTTTGCATTGTATTAGAGGATATGAATGGAATTTGAGATAACTAACCTCAGGACATGCAGTTAATTAAGAACTGAGCTGGAACAAAGCACAGGCTTTCAAATCAGAAGCTAATGTGTTGTCAGCTGGAACGTGTGGTCCCCTCCCCCCATAGTAATGCTGAAAATACACATTTGTAAACTGTTTCTCCATGTTTTTTCTGCTCTGGAGAAACCCAGAACTGTAAAAGATATAGATTAATAAATTGCATAGTTAGAGAATGCTTTTTTCTTTTTCCCCTGCAAAAAAGACAAAAGAGCTCCTTCCCTCCATGAAGTGAAAAGGTAAAAATGAAGATGGAATGCCAGTTATTTGGGCAAAAATAGTCCATAAAGCTTCCAACCCCCTACCCCAGTCTCTTTCTTATGCAAATAAACTTGCATATAAATGCTGTCTGCTTCTGTAGGGGTCCACCAATAGTTTTTTAATTTCTTAACACAATATGACAGAAGGATGGATTTATTCAAGATCATTAATTGCACTCAAATGTTATGAGAACAGGCAGGGCAAGTAGTAAAGAAGCATCTATAAACGTTACAGCAAGGCCACAAATGACACCAAAAGGAAAAAAACATTATAAAAGCTCATCAGTGAACACCACTTCACCTCAGTCTTTTACTTTTGTAAACATGAGCATTGAACAACTAGAAGACACAAATCCATAGAAACTACAGTTAACTGATCTTGGAGCTTATGGAACTATTTGCCATTTCATTGTAAGAACAGACAGACTAGCACATTTTTTAAGTATCTGGAGAAAAATGTGGTGGTCATTGTGGTTTATGCCTGTACTAGAGCACTGAGAGCTCATGGCTCACACTACAGAGCTGTCCTGGCAGACTGGCAATTCATAATGTTAGTGGATTAGCTGTCTCTTGAAAATGGTCTCTAATCTTCTTCGATATTATGTATTATTATAAAAATAGCCTAATATTCTTTCCATGAGCAGAGAATCAAATGACCATAAAATAACTGGTTACTAGTAAATGAATCTCTTTGATAATGAAATATTTATATTATTTAAGTAACTAGAGAACTGTTTTTCCATTTTCCTTTACAAATTCAGAAAGTTACAAATCAGCTTTAGAAAAACTGAAGAGACAACTTGTGATTGATGTTCATTTAAATATAGAGACTTGGGCAAAGACAGAAGATGTGGTTTAGATTAAGCTGAAACAGATGTAACTCACAACTGAGGAAAATTCCTACCTCATAAATTTAATTAAATTATAAGATTCAGAAAAATCTGTCAATAAAGCCCAGATATTCCGGGTCTGAAGAACTTCAGCATTGTTGCACACATGCTAGCAGACTGCATGTTCATAAAATGAGATGTTATCAATATGCCATCTTACATTCATGAAGGAGTAACTTCCTGAATCCCTGAAAAAGGTGCTTCAGTGTGCCAGGAAAAAAAAAAGAGATCAAGGAACTCTGGAAGGGCTAAATATACCTCTCTCTGAAATCAGATGCTAATTCTGCATTTATATGCTTTCACCTTATACCTCGTAAACTGCTAAAGATGAAAAGGAAGCTGCGTTATAGTGCCATGAAGAAACAACCATTGCTTCTGCAATTTAGTTTCAGCATGATTGGTGAGATACTATTGGCAAAAGATCTACCAAGAGATTAGATTTAATAAGTTTTTATAACCAACAAATAGGATTTTAAGAATGATACCAGAACTTAAAGTAGTAACAAATCATTCCAAATGCATATTATACTGTCTATTGTGCAGTCTGGAAAGTATATAAACTTTAATGAACAAAGAAATTTATTTATTTCTGATTTGAAATCTCTGAATAATTAACTTATCTGTTCCAAAACACTCTTTATAGAGGTCTAACAAGCCAAAAACACTGATATTAATCCCATTATTTAAGTTAAACACCTTTAATTCTATTAGGTCAAGTCACTTGTATTTCTGCTTGTCCTGTTAGCTTATCCAAAATGCCAGCAAGGATTTACCAATCCTAAAACTGAATTCCTCCGTCTATCTCTAAACCATGGCAGTTATCTGTTACAGAATAAATTACGAATAATGGGATTCTTGTTTCTCTAGACTATAACTATTTAGTAATTTAGAGATAAAACCAATTAGTATTAGATCCCTTTTTACATTTCATTTTAATTGGTATTATATTGAATATTCTTATTTTTCATTGGGTAGCTCCACTAGCAGGATTCTAATATTAGCATGTCTTTTGTACCTTTTAGCTATCTGAAATTATTCCAGTAAGGGTAATAATACGACTTCTTAGACATCTTTTCCATTTACTAGTCAGCTAACACTGTAAGACTAATATTTAATGTTATTAATAATTCTCAATTCAGAAGTTAAGGATTAAATAAGGGATAGAAAAGATTGCTAGGTTTAAAACACCATTTAATTTTGGTAGAGGTATGCAAATCAAAAACTGGAACAATGCCTGGGAGAAAACTGTTTAAACATGCTTGAATTTCTCATTAGTTCTGTTTAACCCTCAGGTTTTTTTCCTGAAAAACATTTGCCCTAATACCTGCTGTGCAAAGAACAATAAGAAAATCACCAAAGCTCCCCAAACCGTATTAGTGACTCTTCCTGAATCATTATCTTGCAGCTACCACAAGAAGCATGAAAGGTATGATTTCTACCACTCCCAATAGGGATCCAGTGCAAAGTATTCGGCATGATGTCTCACAGGGGGAAATCAAGATCTAGAAGCTACATCAGTACCTATCTAAATTCAGCCTCCAATCCCCAATGCTAAAAGAAAAATGTTCCTAGTACAGTTAATGCATGTAATTCCATTTCCTGTTCTCAAGTAAAACTGTAGCTAACATGATCTCTTCTTTTGTTACCTTGTTGATGGGCTCATCAACACTGACTTCTTTGCTAATGACAGCTGTCAAGGGGAAAACAAAAATCCTAATACAGTCAGATAAAAGGGTGTCTAGGTGGGAAATCCGAGAATGAAAATGCATTGTAGAGCATATGCGAAAACATCGTAACTTTATGTAGCACAATAAAATATATTAGCCTTTTTAATAGATTAACAGTTTTCCTTCCTTGGCAAAAACTTTAATCTTAAGGATGTCAAGATCATTTTTGTTGGCTTTTACAGCCATAGAAACAGTTATTGTGAGCCAGAAGACTGCCTCAGCGATATTTGGTGATTATGTTTACTTTTTTAATATATTCTTGGTATTTTTAGCCTGAAATAATTTTAGGTCTAATATTAGTTAAAATATAGCTATACATTATTTGAACAGAAACCAGATTTTTTTTTTTGTGCATGTACATACATGTATAAAGATAGACAACACAGTTGAAAGAATCATAGAATCATTTTGATTGGGCCTTTAAGACTATCAAGTCCGACCATTAACCCAGCACTGCCCGGTCACCACTAAACCATGTCCCTCAGCACCACGTATAAACATCTTTTAAACACCTCCAGGGATGGTGATTCCATCACTCCCCGGGGTAGCCTGTTCCAGTGCTTGACAACTCTTTCAGTGAAGAAATTTTTCCTGAAGTCCAATCCAAACCTCCCCTGGTGCAACTTGAAACTTTTTCCTCTCGTTCTACTGCTTGTTACTTGGAGAGAACAGACCAAGACCCACCTCGCTACAACCTCCTTTCAGGTAGTTGTAGAGGGTAATAAGTTCTCCCTTGTGTTGTCTTTTCTCCAGGCTAAACAGTCCCAGTTCCCTCAGCTGCTCCTTGTACTCTAGACCCCTCATTAAAGGTTCATTAGTCTCTCCATTGCCCTCAGTACTCACAAATCCTGTCTTCCATCGAAAAATACTGCCACGTTCTACAATTAGATAAATAAATATATAGTATTCTAGGAGAATACAGGATAGGTGCTTTTCAGCCAATGTCAGAGGAACAACAGAGGGTGATTTTAAATACTAGTTTATAGCGATACCATTTGAACCTGTGATTTTTGTGTGCATTTGCTTTTGGCTCAGACTGTAAAGCTTCCACTGTTTATCAGATGGCAAAACCTGCAACAATATTTCCAATTAGCATTTGTGATATGGATCAATTCAGCATTTGGTGAAGGTAAAGGAACAGATATAAACAGTCATACATACTTGAAAACTAAGACTAAGAAAACAGAAATCAGAGTTCTTCTGTGGAACTAGATTATATCCATGACATTTTATCCAATTTTTTCTGTCTCCCCTGTTATTCTTTGCTGGATATCTGAAGGTATAAAACTTCAAAAGTCTTATGAGGACAAAGCTTAGGAGGTGAGAGAAAAATAGCCTGGATAAAAGGTCATGAGTTGCGAAAAAGGGCATAAAGTAGAATCCAAACATAAGCACAAGGTATGAAAGATTCCTAGGCATATTTCCATTGAAACCACTGACAAAAATTTTGAAAGTAAGTGCACACATGTATCCGTAGACACAGACAAGCCAATTCATCAGTGTCAGAGTAAACATCAACACCACAAGACAGTGAATCATCACAGATAACAAAATATTGAACACATACACATGGAGTACATGCCAAAGACTTTGTGGTTCTTTTGACTGCAATTTCTTGAGGTTCAAATTAATGTAAATTTTTGTGTAGCATGAATCCAAGGGTTATTTTAGTCTCTTTTAAAAAAAACTTTCTTTAAATAACATTGGCCTATTAACACAAGATACATACATACATATGAAAATATATATGTATAAAAATGTATTGTCATCATTAAAATGTATATGCTACAATTAACTATATTCAGAAAAGGCAAATAGTGTCTACATGCATTTTTTTTTCACAAAATGAAATCCAGAAATTGCATATTATTATCTTTTTAGGCAGAATAGTTTCTGAATTGATCTATGTATATACTTTAAAAATACCTTTTTTTGTGTACAATGATTGTTTCTATAGTTTTGCATTAATACCTCTGTATATATAAGCAGCACTGTGAACACACATCAGAACATTTAAACTATTAAACCTGTAACATGTTAAACTTGAGCTAAAAGTTGTCAGATGCTGGGGATGTCATTCCACAAATATAAGAACTCTTATACCACCATTAGGAAAATGAAACTGAAAGGAGTTTCTGAGCACAGTTTGATAGCCACATGAAATAATATTTTTCTAAGTCTAACACATAATCAGAAACTAGCCCATGAAAATCACACATACCTGTTAAGAGGAATAAATATCTGTGTCCCTAAAAGAGGACAAATAATTTCATTTCATTAGTTATGCTGTGTAAGGCCTTCATCAAGCAAAGATTTATGCATGTGTTTATGTACACAAACAATCTCATGGATAAATCTCACATATGTAGTTCAAGACAGATTAGCTGTTAAGGATCAGATCTTAAATAAGCACTTGCTCAGATGATTGGGAAGCTGTGAGATTGATATTCAGCCATCCTCGATGTTGGCTAAGATTTAATTGAGTAATCCAACAGAGTGCATTTGAATTAGATTACTTGTGGAGTAAATGCTAAATGACATGAGAAAAATGGCAGCATTGCACCATTAGAGATGACAATTGTTGGTTGATCAACCTGAAGTTATAGTCATGCTGGAACATTAATGAGAAGCGTGAAAAAGACTTAGGGGAAAGAATCAAATAAATTAATTAATTTTAATTAAATGTTTTTTTTTTTAATTAAAAAATCCGTTTAAACTTTTAGTCATTATTATCAAACCACTCATACATTGGGAGAATGAATGAAGTCAATATTCGAGGTATTGTAATGAAAATTACTTAAGTGTGTAAGGTTGGCATACACAACAAACTTAATCTTTTTTACTGAATTTTGTTCTTGCTTAGTTTCAGTCTTGCAGTGGCCAAAATGATTACCTAGCTTAGATCACAAAGAAGCTAATTCTATAAAATACTAGCAACAATGCCTAAGTTACTGCTTGCTTTTAAAAATGCATCTGTCCTGCCGTGCCATTACCAGCTGATGAGTAATGAGGAGCATCAAATCAAAGTAATTAAGGGCAATATAAGAAAGATGGTGCATCTTAACGACAGGCAATATTAATTACGCCATGCGAGTGTACACTACAGCTCAACAGCCACTGCAGAAAAAATTATTAGGGGCAACTTATTCTGATTTTGTGAGGCACAGTTCAATTAAATTGTATTTGCTCTCTTAGAGCCCATCTAAACATTCAAATGAGTGCTTTAGGTCAGAAGAACCATGTGACAAATTTTACACTTGAAAATGTGTCTGATAACTGAGCATAAGGCTCCCTGCTGCAAAACGCTGGCTGAAACAGAAGAGCTGCCCCCATGTATGTGGTGGGGAGTGACTTCTGGGTCCTTCTACTACATGACTGGAAAAGGGACAGGGCTTCTGGAGCAGGCAGCCAATGCCACTGCCTGGAGGGGACGGGGCACTGCTCACCTCTCATTTGGAAGATCTGGATCCTTATACTACTCCTGTTTATTATTTACTTCATGATATTCATTTTATATTTTTCTTTTTCAAGCAGGTGCAATCCAAGAGAAAGTGCATCACATGACACACCACATGCAGTGCAAAGCATACATAACCCACAGGCTGTTTTCAAAATACCTAGTGAAAACAAACACACAAAAAGAAATCAAACCCCATTTGCTGGAATTCGTCACAGAAAACATTAGCACTGTCTTCCAGTATACATGGGATGATAGTGAAGATTGTTTGATTAGCTCTTCAGTGTGTTGATGATGACTCACAGAGAATTATACTATACTCCTCTGTTGGGAAGACTGATAGGATTCAGGCCATAAAGGGACAATAAATCTGATTCACCACCCCCACCCCCTCTTTTTTTTGGTATGTGTTTAATTTAATAGAATTATATCCACTTAGGATTTGCCTTGAGTGCATAAAAAAGTGCTAGCCAACACTGGCAAGCTGTTTCCAGTCTAATCCAACATAATTTCCACATTCTTAATGTTTGGAAATGGTGTTTTCAAACCTGAATTAACTTAGTTTTACTTCATTAAAGTATTTCACATGAAATACATAAGTGTTTCCAAGCAGCAGCTTCAAGAAGATGGACACTCCAATCAATTCAGGAGGCCTGTTTCCATTTATGCCATCTGGGACTAAGAAGCCTCCACTAGGTAAAAGAATGAAGAAGGCAACTTAGAGCCTTGGTGTTTAAGTCCTGAGATAGGGAGCTGATGCAACAATCTATTTTGTGAATGGGATTTAAAAGGATGAAAAGAAACCTAAAAACTTAAGCTGTTCCCAAAAGAAAAAGCATTTTAAGTTAATAGCCAAAGTGAAAAAGAAAATCCCATATGGAATGAATAATTTTCCTAACACGTCTTTTTTAATTTGAAATAAGATTTGTGATAACAATGTTAATGCTGGGGATTTTAAGTGACAGAACATTATTCTGACTCATTCCTTTAAAGTCTCTAAAAAACCCTCCACAAAAGCTCCTTTGTTAAGGCCTAGTTTAGTCCACCTTAAAGCTCCTTTCAATCAAAGTACAGCTTCTCATTAAGGGGAAAATGATTATTAACATCCTCATTTTGCTTCCTCTTGTGAATTATTTGCATTCAAAAATGTGCACGGCATTAGTTTCAGGGTAAATGCAAATATGACAGCAGGATTTCTCACCAAGCTCCTTTTTATTATTAGTTATTTTTCATGCCCTCCATTTATTATTCTCTCATAATTTTTCACAATGTATTAAAATGTTACATTTCCTAAAATAATAATTTTTTCTTTCATTTGGTAATTGTCTCAGTCCAGTCTACGAAAGTCTCCATCACAGTGCCTACTGTCTATAATTTGGAATAGTTTATAATAATTGCTCATCATTGCTTAGGGGAGCCTTGGGCATTAGCTATCACAGTTACAGAATCTCTTCTCTCCCACTGAGTACGTGATTATTTTAGGTGAAGTTCACCTGACAGGGGAGAGGGCAGGAGCACTAGCAAAGCTTATACTGTGACTGCCCATGGTAGACTCCCTGTCTGTGGTCTGAAGATAAATTGAGATGTTTTTCAGTTTTTTAAGCTTCATTTGTCCCATGTCTGCCAGAAACAATAAGGCCAGCTCTGAAACATATTTCATGATTATTTTAAATAAAATACCAAAACAAAACAAATAAACTATTACTCTGACTCCTCTTCCTGACATTTTAAGAGGAATGATCTTGGAGGCTGAGGATTAGTCAAAACATAGTATGCTCAGTTAGAACAAAATCAAGTTACCAGTGGCATACTCTCTGGCAGGGCTGTATTTGATAAACTGATTACAATTACTTCTTTTTTCCCCGGTCATATTAAAAAAATGGAAATAGATCTGACTAATAAAAGCAAACTAATAAAATCATTTGATCATCCTGATTCACCGCACTTCATCGTGCCAAGCTTCCCTGTTGGCTCTCAAATTGTTATTGTCAAATTCTTAAGCATTTATTACACTCAGGATGACTTACAAGTCCCTTTTTTTCTGTCACTGTGTCGATGTCCATCATCACACCATCACCACCATCTAATTGCAGCAAAGCAAAGACCACTCTGATACCACCCAGTGGATATGAGATAATTTTGTTTTAGAGTAACCTATTGTGCAATAAAATAATCTACTGTGATCTGTACTGACATGAACACAGACAATACCAAACTCAGGGATGTATCTAAATGTATTTAGAAAGAGTTCTTAGTTTATATCATTTTTAACTTTCTTCCAGGGGAGTCCCCAAGATTTATCATAGGATCATTTAAAGCATATAATTGAAACATAGCTACTGAACTTGACCTACTGAGGTTGAAGATTACTGAAAGGAGTAGAACCAATAAAGCAGTTACTATCAGGATGGATGCTAAAAGCAGGTCATATCCTATTTATATCTTTCCTATGCCTTATTCCATCTCACTTGCACAAATGTATGTGCCCATTTTGTACCTACAAGTGTCAGGTAATCTATGTAATTCTGAATTCAAGTAGTGTAACTCACTGCCTCAAATTTTTTCCCTTTTCTTAAAGTAGTTTCTGAGTTATGGTGACTTAGTTTCCTGCAATGCTTTGTGGGAAAGACTTAAGTTGACTTAGGGCTCATCATGATACGGGACCACAAAGAGCTGAAAGTGCTGAAAAAGGCAGAAACATATTGTCCACATCATTCGTTGGTGATTCATCTAGCCAAATTAAAAGCATTGTAAATGAACTGCAGAAACTATGTCGCCCATGTGAAATCAAGACAGACATGAATTGGAGGGTGAAGAGAGATTGAGAATGGGTGCGGCAGTGAATTCAAGACACTGTAGCCTAAAATCCTTGCCGATCAATCTTTCCGTTAAAGACTGTTAAGTATTAGCATGTGCATTTCTAGTGTTTGTAATGGCCGATAGCGAATTTCACGTTGATGCAAGCTTTTGAATCTAAGAAATTTTAGCAAGCATACTTATATCCTTACACTCTCTTTTTCTTTATAATGTAACTTCTTTTCTATAGCATATTTTCATCTTTCCTTCTCTTTATTTCCTATTCTGATATAAGGATATGTAATAATTACCATTATTATGTGTTTTTTAAGACATACTTGGCTCAACTACATTTCTCTCATTCTTTAACCAGAGATAATTACATCGGTAACTTATATTAACAGAAAAGATACTGGTTGTACGGAGCTCATTCTCTGTTCTTTTCAGGAGGTCCATCTGAGCACTGATTCTTGCATTTGCACAAGTAGTACAGCTTATTAAAATAAATTCAGTTTAATGCCATCTAATTCTCCAATGATCAGTTAATTATGGACTCCTGTTTAGTATCCAGTCCAAGACAAAGACATAAAATCATCACCTGACGATCAGAGGAGCACATTTCTATGATTTAAACCATACTGTGGTACTCAAATGCACCTTAAGTATCTCATTATTTCAGGAGTAGTAAGGAAAGGAGCACAGGTTGCAGCACAAGGCTGTATTGACTGTTTAGTAACTTTTGGCAGTCATCTCTGCTTCCACTTCTTTCACCACATGGAGATTTTCTGAACAATGGACAATTAAACAACACCTACAGTACAGACAGGTCACAAACACAAAACCTGAACTCTTGTCAAAACTAGTAAGACAATGTCATTTACAAATAATCATTGAAGTGACAGCATTTACAATAGAAACTCTTTTTTTTTGGGAAGAATTCCATACATTTGATATTTTCTCTTAAAAGTAAAACCATGGAAATCAAACAATCATTCCGAGACATTTTCAGAGTTTTCTTACTTGGAGAATGGTGTTTTTCCAGTGTGGAATCTGACCTTTCTGTTATATGCAACCATTGTAACTACTGGGGATAGCAAAGAGTTGTTTCAAAGTTGTATTTCAGAAAGAGTTACATGTCAGAATGGTTACTCCCAGGAGTTATAGTAAGTCCTGTGTTTCTGTTTTACACAGCAGAAAGCCTCACAACCTTCTGGTTAGGGAATCAAGAAAACTGCTCTCGCTGTGCTGATCTCTCTATTATAAACCTCTCTTCCTCTCCCTCTCAGCATTTGCCTTTAGCTGTTCCAAAGCCTGTTAGAATGGAGCAATAATCTCTATTTGGACTTACAGTACATCTAGATCACAAGATGAGCCACAACCACCATACAATTGAGGAAAGAGGTCAACAAGATTCACTAGGAGCAAGGTCTACCACAAGGACAAGATACAAACTTAGCAGAAGTAGGCAGAACACCTACTAATATCACATACAGGCTAAGAATATACTGTTATTCTGTAGACCTATGAGACCAAGTCCTGACCTATTGGCTTTTGGCTGCATAAATATATTTCCCCTGGACCAAATTTATAGAAGTATGAAACCTTGCACAGTTTTGGGGCAGATGTAGCAGCATGAATACTGACTCAGCTTTGCTGAGGTCGTAGTCTTTACAAAGCCAGTAGAAAGTACTGGACATTAATTTTCTCAGGTGTGATTTTACTTTTCTCATTAAATGCAAGAGTTTTGTTCCAGATGAGTAGGCTATGGCTGTAGGCTGGGGTGAATGTACTTTGGTGAAACCTCACTAAAAAGCGCAACAAACTGCAATGCCAAGGTTTTCTTGGCTGCAAGTGATGTATGTTGAACTTCAATCCCAGCCCAGACAGTAAGGACAATGACAGTGCTATGCTAGTTGCAACAGGGCATCTTGTAAACTCCACAGTGAGACATAGCCACAAAAGCCCGATAGAAGCCCTGACATCCAAACCAGACATTTCAGAAAAAATACTAACAATTATGTCACTCTCTATTTTTATGTACTTATTTCATTGCTTTTCCTTTTGAAATCAGACCAGTGAGATATCCAATTAAAAAAAACCCCCCAAACTAGTTGTTCCAATGCCTTCCTAGTAACTGGAGAATGATCCCCATTCATATAGGAATAAGATACTTCAAAATATTTTCCAGGGGAAAAATATCTCCTTCATCTACCATGCAACTGTATATATTCAATTTCACTTGATTTCCTCTCTCTTTTATCATGTATGCCATTCCACCTACTATAGAAGTTGAAAAGTCTATCAGAATATGGCAAAATACATACAGGAACAATAGATTTGGGTCTTTATTAGTTGTCTTTACTGAAGATACATTCTCACACTTCTGTAGGCTGAGAATAGAATGATAACTCTTCTAAGATATGCATTTTTCAGTTTAGTAAGATATAGTTGGCATAGCATGATGTAAAAGAGATACTGAAACAGGTATCTCCTGTTAGGTAAGTATCTAGGTCCAAAAATACTAAACAAAAAACCAAGCAAAATAAAAATACTATTCCAATACTCAATCAGAAAATATCACTTCAATACTAAACAAATACAAATTGTCATTTTAAAAGTATGCTCCCAGCAGAATTTCCAAGGGTCTTTGGTTAGCCCTTTCATTGTCTCTGCTGAAACAGAAATACTAATATACTCTACCAGGGCCAATGAATTCCTTTAGTGGTATTTAATGATCTTAAGAGTCTAGGAAGCATTTCCTATAAGAGAATAAATAATTGTAATCATGAACTCAATATTTTGCTTCTTCAGGAAGAACTGATGGAGTTTTGTCAATAAAATCCAAAGAATCATACAAAATTGTTGTTTGGATTGTGTAATGGGATAAACTATGTTCTGATGTAAAACACAGATATGTACCAAGACTGAACATGAAAGTGTGACAGGAGGGAAAGCTGGTCCTGTGTCACCTTTTGAGCAGTCTACATTCCAAGTGGGTAAAAAGGGATATTTTCCAATCTATTAGAACTACCCGCATTAAAACTGTGACTGCTCTATGCACCCTATTCCCCCTTCAGCCCCCACTTGCCTAGGCACATTTTTCTTGTACCTTCTATCACTTTTCTCTGGACCCAATAGGATGCCATATCACCACGCAAGTCCCAGCGACATGCTCTATTTTGTCATAGGCCTGGAAATAGCAGAGCGCTGAAAGCATTCAGTTACCAATAGACCTCACCCATGGAGCTCAGAGAAACTGCAGCTGCTCCATATTTTGTGGCATGACTTTATCTGGAGGACAAGGATTTTCTTCTCACTTTTTCAGGCTCTGAGGCATTCTGACAAATAAGAATCCATATAGGCCAGTGCAGGGGTTTTTTGAGAGAAGAGCTATAAGGCAAGTTACAGAATGTGTAGAACTCTTCTCAGCTGAACCAAATTTACCAGGCTATTATTGCCTGTAAGCCAAAATTTTAAGAAAAATAACAAGATACAGTCCATTTCAGTTTACATATATGAGATTACGAATTTTCACAGATTCTGCATCTTGCTGAGCAAATCAAACCCTGAAGCTTTGTCTTGACAGTCTCTAACACAAAAACATTTATTTCAGCTTTCATATTAATACCTTTATCAGATGAAACTTTTACTTAGTCATATATTTATTAATTTTAGTAGACAGCTTAGTGATTCAGCTTACTAGGGGGCTATCTTCTGCTTTCTTTCCTTTAAAAAATGTAAGCAATTATTTGTGCTTATGAGAGCAATGGGAAGAGCAATGCACTAAAGACAAAAATATATGAAATTATCCACAGGAAAATTACAGAGAAGATACAGCTGCAGTAAGTGTTCCCACTAACTACCCATTCACTGACCTCCTTCTTGAATTACTTGAGTGAATGACACAGCAAAGACACAATCTGAAAGATCCATTTGGCTATCACCCCATTGAAAATGTCAGCTGAGCTCATTTTTGAAGGAATTCTGTTCATGTTGATCAATTGCTGAAAAGCTTAATACAGTAAAGTCTTAGCAAGCACACAGCTGACTTCAATGACAGTGCCTACAAATAAAGGCACTGATTTGCTTGAGTCTTTGTAGGATGATCACTTAACTTGAGATTTAGAAGTTTCCATTGCACTGAGAAAAAACAGTTTAAAATATACAAAAATTCTACAATCTCATCTAGAAAAGATGGTGTCAAGAACAGTTTTTTCCTAGTTTTAAAATAAAACTTCTAAAGCCAGAATTTCACAGTATCACAGAATGTTAGGGGTTGGAAAGGATCTCAAAAGATCATCAAGTCCAAATCCCCTGCCAGAGCAGGATCACAGAATCACCTAGATTAGGGCACACAGGAATTTTATTCATGTAAACTAGTTGGCTATTGTATAAATATATCACATTTTTTAAAAATCCTGTTGTATAGTACAATGGGATGGTAGAAAATACAGATACACTATATATTGTTTTCAAAACCAAGATTTGACTAATAGAAGTGAAATCACAGTATATTAAGGGGAGAATGCTGTGACTGATTAGAATGAGAGTTGCTGGTCTTCTCAATGTTGTTACCCTGCTGCTGTTGCTAAGGCACCTTTGTTTATTAGTTATACTATTTGTATGTGGATGAATTCATCTAGCAAATATCTTTTGCACTTAGTAAAATTGAAATGTAAGAACCATTAGAATGTAGGTGGAAAGGTATGTTTTAGAAAAGACATCAAGTTCAGTAGAACAGTTGTTCTACAACTTATTAAAACTTTCCAAAATCGTATTTCATCTTGTGTCCCTAATTACTGAACCATGCTTCTTGTATCCTGACAAATAAACCTGTTTAAAAATCTTGAAAAGGCTGAAGAGAAATGACGTATCCAGCCCAAAAGACCTTCTGCCACTTCTCTGACAACATTCAGCTCAAGGCACTCTGACCCCTCCGTTGATTATCTGTGCCTCGACAGTGCTGTCTGCAAAAAATGCCAGAAAATTAGCACTTCTGAATGCCTGTTTTGCATTCTTCAAGTACATTATTAGAATTCTTTTGTCAAAAGAAGCATGCTACATCATTGTATTCATAATAAATGCTCTTTGATTTGTATGACTTTGTGTTCGTAATACATCCAAACAAAGATCTCATTTGTTCTTCTGGCAAAAGCTAATCTGCACAAGGAGGTTTTTTTTATTATTTTCTGCAAAAACTGCCTTTCTGAGCCTGGAGATTGGGTTAGCTAAAAGCTTCACATTCATTATCTTTAAGGTACCATGTTAATGAAAGGATTTTAATCATTGACATTGCTATGTGAATTATTATTACACAAACCCCTGCTGTTGAGTAAGACAAAATTAACCCAGTGTAAGGGGCATTAAAAAAAATCACAGCTAATTAGTAAGCTAAGAGGAACAAAGAGAATGTATAACAAAGATGTTGAGAGGAAGACACTTACGTAAAAGCTGTAGCTTCCATTCCAACATTGATCTTTCTATATGGAAATCTTTTTTCTGTCTGATTTGTTCCATTAGACTTGAGCATTTTTATGTTTTGTAATTAGTTTTCTAAGCCACAATGTCTTGCTTCTCTCAAACTGTGGAAATCCAAAGGCTCATAATAGAAAATGGAAGATATTTTAAAATGCTTTTAAATTATTTCCCCAGCGATCTATATCAGAAGCATAAAGTAATTCTCTGGATTATTCTAGGAAATTATTTCCATATCCTCTCCTGTTCTCCATGAATTGCAGAATACTTTAACTAGTCTAGCCAGGTTCCATTGGAATAAGCCCTTCATTTTAATGGATTGATACTGTTGTCCAGGTTGCAATTCCATATGGAGCAGATAAATGAAGCTATAGGTTTAAATCACTGCATGGCTTCTCTACTGCACTCCTAGTCCTGCTGGTTTCCAATGGGCAACACATCATTGTGCCGATGTAAGAGCCAAGGATGAGACGATCAAACCTCAGAGAAGTATTCATGCTGGGTGCCATTTGTTTATAATTGCTCTTTGTAAGTTATAGTTTTAGATAAAGCTCCCAAAATGGAATGAAGAGCAAATAATAATTAAGTCTGTTTCTCTTTTTGAGCCTGACAAAGGCTTTAATTTTTTTTTAACATGTTTGCCTTTCCTTTCACTATTCCACACATTCCCTCCTTTCTCTCTTTTGTTCATCAGCCTTTTCAGCCTGATAATTAAGACTCAAAATATTTGCTGCTGTTGTTTTTTTTTCCCAAGCCATCATCTGGTTTGTGTTGTAAATGTGAAACAACAATCATCTAGTTCTCTTGTGTGCCAGTAATTTAGTATTTCAATAATCTCCAATTGTTGAAAGGTTCAAAACAAATCAACATTTCTAGCAGTTTCCTTTTCTTTGTGGGGGAAAAAATATGTGAACATAACATTTATGGTATATACTTTTATATTATCCTTTTTTTCCTCCTTTTTTTTTTGGTGATCCTTATGAGGGAATTAAAACACAGTGCAATTGCTGAGCATAAAACAGAATACTCACTTCAATAAAAATATAACACTCCTGCACAGGGGCAATTTTTACAACTAATACAATCACTTCAGCTCTGCTAGTGCTGGATAATTCTATTAATTCTTTTTATCCAAATTCAAGTAAAACAAAAGAAAGAGGTAGTATCTAATATATTCTGTAAAGGACAGTACATTTCTATTATGTAGAACTTTCCATAGAAGGATCTTACAGTGTTTTAAAAATATTGGCTAATCAGGAGAATTAAGTATAAGTCAAAATTGTTTTAATAACACAATGTACAGCATGGGTCCAGGAAGGTTAATGACAAAACTAGGAACTAGATGTTAAGCACCTTGGATACATTTTAGGGAGTAATTAAATTTATTTTATTTCCAGTATCCCTCTTCAAATCATCCAAGCTGTAAGAAACTGCCTGAGTCACCATTCTGAGCAGATCATAGAGCACTGAAACTGTTTGCCAGTGATTGGTGATTGGTCTAGAGTCAAGTAAATTGGTGATAACTCCCAGAACAGAACATACCCCACAATCCTCACTCCCAGTCAATTTTTTCTTTTCTTTTCTTTTTTAATCTGTTCAATGCTGATACATCAGGAACAGTTTTTCCTAGATTATAAAGTTTCCTACAGTACAACTTTCAGAGCACCAAAAAGCAACACAGACAGTCATCCTAAACTTGCATCAAAATCCACAAAAGATTCAGCTGAAAGCCTAAGAAGGACATTCAAGTTGCAGACAGAGAAGACTCTGTGGACTTCCTGACTCCTTTAGAAATTGGAATTGACTCATTAGTCCAGTTGAGAAATGACTGGCAGTCACAGAAGACAGCATCCAGTCTCTCATGCTGTGGCCCTTCCCAGTGTGAAGCAGCCAGCTCTCTAGACCTGGAAATGAGGAACCTTCCAGGGAGTGCAAGGTAACGAAGCTACTCAGTAACATATGCTCTCTTTGCAGTCAGTATTCCTATAATGTCATTCAGTCTTCAGATTACATCCTCTCTCTTTAAAAAATAGTGCTATAGAGATGTGGATAAAACTCCTTGGATAATTACACATAATTCACAAGCCTCCTTCCAACTTTTAGAATATTCTGGCAAAGACCTCCTATGCATCTTCCCCAGCCACCAAAGTGGTTCCCTTTCCCTCCTTGTACTAAATCATTCAGCTTAATGCTGACCTGTTGTGAACCTTGAATGGGGAAAACTCTGGATAGCTTTAGCTGTAACAACCCCTACATACATATCATTCATATGCTCTATTTGACTAAGCATGAATTGAAAATAAAAAAGTTCATGACAGAAAAGAAGCTAAATTAATTTTTCAGATGTCCACAGCAAATCTCTGTTGTCTACTGAAAGTCATGTTTTTACTGTTGGTAGATAGCTATGTATTTATGAAAATTAGATGCAGGTCTATCTATGTGTGTATGGTTTCACGTATAAGTGTGTATGTGCATTTGCCTGTAAGAATTGTATAGGAAAACTGATTAGAAAAATAAGACTATCAACCCTGATCCATTTGTGCTTTTCAGTTTCATATGCTACACAATTATTTGCTCAGATTTCATATCGATGTCAATGAAAACTGTATGCAAGCAATGAATGCATAATATACAACAGAAATCTGTTATTTATAGCAGAGAGGTTTTTTCCTCTTTATAACTATTATTTAAGCTAGCCACTGAAGTCTGAAAATATAGAGGTCCTGACAATGTTCTCTTTGAACAAGTATTTCATATTGTTAAAAATGTTTCTAGCTCTGTTTATTCAAAGAACTTAATGTATATGCTTCCATATTAGCATGCACTTAGGTTTGCTGCTGAATATCATTGAAATTCCACCTTTTTTTTTTTAGATACATCCTGACTATACTTATGTTAAAAAAAAAAAATTACACCACTTCTTTACGTCTCATACAAATGATTCACAAAAGTTCTTGAATTTTCATCTTTGCTCTGCTGCATTACAATGCAGTTATCAGACCCTATTGTGAAAACTTTGGAAAAACACAGCCTGGCTGACAAATTAGTAGTATTTGGTGCTAATATTACTAATTCAGCATTTGAAAGGGCTGCTCACTGGGGAAAAATAACATGTTCTCTAAGTCACAGGAGAAACTAGGGAGATAGTTAATGGGTGTTGGCTGTGCTGCACATATTGTGCACAATGCTGTTCACATTGCAGCTGACTGACTGCCAATAGATGTGGAAGTAATTGTCAACAAGATTTATTGTTACTTTCACATTTATACAGTTAGAGAGAAAAGGTTGAAAGAGTTTTGTGAAGTTCAGTGCTGACTTCTACTGAACCATAGTAACACACACTGATTATCACTAATGCATGTCACTGGAAGAGTTTTGTATCTTTGGAGGCCTTAAAAGTCATTCTTTCTTGTCAGACCAAAATCCCACAATCCTCAGTCATTTTCTTCTGAGATCAGTACCTGAGCTCTGACTTCAGTTCTAGATCACAAACTAGCATTTTTTCAGAATACAACTGGGAACCTCAAACTTTTTTAACAACAGAACTCAAGGTAATTAAAAAGTAACCACTGGAGAGAAGCAGATGGGTTTTATTTGAAATTAAGGGTTATAAGGGGAGGGGGAGGCAGTGGATCATCTCTGCAAAGTAGAGACTTCAGCTCACCAGTTTGAAAGAGCACAAATGCTTGTTATATAAATGTATAAATTCCAGAGGCATGAATTTCAATGAATGCTTTTTTTCAGTTTGTGTGCCTGTGGTTTATGCTTCTAGAGAATGTTTTTAACCTAGCTTCACTAAGGCAAAACTGTTTGATTTACATATAAATTTATATATATATATATACACACACGTATATGTATTCCTACTTTAAAAGGATAGATGGATTTTACCAAATGCTACAGAATGTAATGAGAAACCAAGACTCAGTATCTCAGGGATTTTTGTGTCAATCCAGACAGAGCATAAAGTTTTACTTGGAAGGCTCTTAGGATTGTCCTGCTTGAATCACTGGTGGGTTTATTTCCTTGTTTCAGATGGAAATCAACTGAGGTGAAGTTGGTTATATTTTTGCTGTAGAAGACCCCTCTAACTCTGGCATCCTTTTAACTAATAGCTTGAGACTATGATACATGAGACAGACTAACAAGAAATAGCCACCCAGATTCTTTCAAACTAAAATTTCTGCGAAGACACTCTAACATGGAAGAGAGAGAGGGGCTACAATTAGAGGACTTACCTAGTGCTGCTGGATGTTGCTGCAGTCTGTATCAAGATCTTGGAAAGAAAATAGGGAAGATATTTAGGCCTGGTTATTATGCATGAAGTGTGCTCTTACAGTACTACACAAATGTATGTGTGCAATTACTCCATCTGTGATGAAGATAATTAACTGCTCAGTCACTGAGGTGGACACCTACTTGTTCATTTAGCAGGATATTTTGTCATTTTATCTGCATATAATTAGCACTATTAAAGTCTCCATTTCTATCTTATAGATGGTACTGGTACTGATAAATTCCTTTATTTTTATTATACTTTAAAAGCCCAATGTACCTAAAGGTAGCAAGCACATTTAAAAGTGCTCCCTGGAAGCACATTGCTGTTCTCTTGTGGTTCTGTACTTAGCTATTAGGAAGCATGACCCTAATTTCAAAATTAGGCATGCAAACACAAGCCAGACAACAGGTGATAAAAGCCTCTGAGTTCATTTGTTTGTTGCCAAAGAGGGTAAAGATTATTGTAAACAAATAAAATAAAAATTATCTCTTCTCAAAACCTGATATTGTCTTCCAATTTCAGGTGGCATTTCCCAGCACTTTTGCAGCTTTCAGAGGACTATCTTGGTAACAAAGGACATCTGTATAGCAGACAGAACAAGAGTGTCAAGATATATAGGAAATAGGATGGGAAAAGAGTTACAGCAATTTGGGACTGGAACTACTCTGAAGTGTCCTAACAAGTATTAGAAAAAACAACATTTCAGATAAGTAACTTGTTTTTCTAAACATCATTTACAACAATCACATTTTTTTTGCAGGAAGACATCTGAAATTTTAATGCCAATTTTTTAAAATACATATTTCACTACTAAGAAGAAAATCAGGTAAACACTATTACAAGATACAATATAGGAAAGATTCTGTACACATCCTTATGAAAGTAATGAACTGCAACTTCGATGTTGAATGTTCCTGACAATTAGATTTGGCCTAAAGGTGAAAGCATTTTGTATCTATATTCCTCTCTGCTTCAGGATTTCCCGTTTTCCAAAATATCTACTATTTTATATTTCTCTTCATAAACTCCTATAATCTTATTTCAGAAAAATATGTATGGGAACGGTATATTTGAAAAGAATATTATAAATGTCATCCATGTATGAGAAATACAATTGCTGTTTTCACACAGGCTGAGAGTATCAAATTTCAAGTCTTGAATACATGTGTGCACACACACGAATTGCCTCTCCAACTCTGCCTACACTGGCAGTCCCCAGGGTCACTAACAAACTATATACCCTCAGGCAAATTTAGTCCCTTATAGTCAAATAGGTCCCAGAATTAGGAGAACTCTGAATAATGTGAAGTACTGAGAAATCATTGATGACTGTTGTGTATCTGCATGAGCCAGAATAAGAGCACTCAAACAGCTGTAAGAGAATCAGAAGGTAATGCAAGGATAAAGTAAAGTATTAACAAGGGTAATTTCTGAGTGAATGAGGCCAGAGGGTGAGGTACATGCTGCATTGCATAGGGCCCAAAAGAGACCCCCTCTGGCCCTTCATTCTAGCAGTTCTGTGCTATGCATATGAAATAAATGAAAACTGGATACAGAAAGATATGCTAAGTGGAGTAGTTCAAACTTAGTGATTTTGGATAACAGAAATTTCTGCCATTTCCTTTCTCCCATAGAGAATCAAATCCAAAGCTTCACTAGATTCATCTGAACAGCCCTGCAGACTGATAGCAGGACTGGAGTTCCACCTTGGTCCTCTACCCCCAGGTAAAGACACAATATACTGCTTGAGGAATAAACAAAGCTTTCTCTGCCAAAGATTAAAATCCTGACTTCTTTCAAGGCTCGCATCACTTGTACCCCCAATATTTAAGTGTTCCAAATGGGAAAACGGTTAATTTCATAAGAAAACATCCAAGGAGTCAAATTTTCTATCCTTGAACATTACTGTGGCCAAAGGGTCTGAAAAATAAATTAATTTGTTGGGCCAATAAAGATAATTTGTGTGAGTAGAGATACAATCGGCAAATGTACAAAGAAGTCACATAAGGTAACAAATTATTTAGGAGGCATAAATAACTCAGTGGTTATACAACAAAAACATTTACCACGACTTTTTTAAAGATAGCATTACATGTCTTTCTTCGTGCTTACATATAGAGGCAGTAATGGAAAGAGCAATTTTAATTAAAAAGAATCAGTGTAGCACATACCACTATTTGACAGCTGGATGGCATTAATGCTGAGTAACGCAGAAAGTTTCCACAGATAACATCTTCATTAGTGGGACTATGATGTCCTACACTGGCTTGCTTTTAGGTACAGTAGGCTGAAAGACAAATATTATAGGAACACAAATATTATAGATGAAACCTTCAAACATCATGAAGAATTTTGTTCCATGTTTGCTGCAGACAAAGAAAAAATACTGAGGTATAAAAAGATAATCTGGTGACTGATGCAGACAGTCATTTGGTGCCCTGTTTCCCTTTCTCCCAAGCACGTCAGAGGCACTCAGCTGTCTGACATCAGCCCCTCGCCCCCTGCTCACCTTCCTTTTTTATGTGTCAGTAAAAACCTAGTATAGACAAATTAAGGTAGTTCAGAGCGTATCACTGGGTTTCATCATCTCCTCAGTTACCAGCCATAGGACAGATTACAATTTCACAGATGCTAGGAGAGGAGATATTGTAGCAAAGCAGTAGTGCCACTACAGATAAGGTTAAGATGGCACTTCCATTATAAACACCTATTTTCAGTGGCTTATAACTTCAGGCTACAAATTTCTCTCAGGCTGAAACCTGGCATATTTGGGCTCAGCTTGGTAATGGCTTTTCCTGTTTCTTCACACCATTTTGATTAGGTGTTTGCGATACAAGAATGCAAACATATGTATGTCTCTGGTCATTTCAAATGGCAACGAAATACTCTTCTTCCATGAAAAAGCCTGGATGGCAGAATGTTCCTGTCATTCTAACACCCATTTTGCTGATGGCTACTTCCCCCAAAATACCATTTTCAAAGTGACAAAATCCACATTATTATTTCCAAAAAACATTCAGGACAGCTAAGGGATTTGGTCCCTGCCACTATGCTGTGAAGGACATGATGTGTCCCCCTGAGTGTCAAGACCTTGCAGAGTACACCAACACCATGTGGTCCAGACTAGTCCTTGCTCAGGGCTACAAAAGCCAGCCTAAGCAGAACAGCATTTCTGGAGTTCAACATATTGACCAAAACTCCCTTATTTTAGAATGAGGTAAAAATAAGTGTCATTATATAGCACACAAATCTCATTATTTTTATGAGGCATTTATTCTAATTGTCTAATTATTTTGAATTATACTTCATTATTAAAATCCTGTTTTTCCATTCTGATCTTTAATGAAGGATGTAATGAAAGCCCTAAATACAGTACTGCTTTTTTTCTGTGGCCTTATTCTCTCATGATGTTTGGAATTTTTGCCAAAGATGATAACTTTTCATCAATCCTCCAAAGTAATAAAGTACAGAAACCTACTGGCATGTCTGTCTACTTGCCTGGCCCTCTTCATGGTAGTATCTATTTCACCAGCTATTTTAAAAAATAAATAACTCTAACCAACCTGTTAAATGAGATAAATTTCATGTTACTTTTCCTTTGTATTCTCATGTACCAAGATATGTGCTGAATTATTCTATCACAATGCATACAACTTCTGTGCTTGTAATGAGCTAAGAGGATGTTGTATCAATCGAAGCATATTTTTAAGAGTCAGACTCACAGTGGATGGAGTAAAAAAAGGGAAAAACATGGTAACAGGAAGAGGAGAGCAAAAAAGGCATACCAACATTTGGAGAGGGAACATAAAAATAATTGAACATCAGTTATTTTTGATATGTTTCATTTTTTTCAAAATTTATTTCTGATTACCCTCATCAATTTAATTTTTGGCTGCATATCTCATGCACACTGTAACTCCTTTGTAGTTCTGGAACAGGTGTGATATGCACATTCTTCAGCCCTGCTGTGCTACAGTAACCTGCTACATTCCCTGGGACACTGGGCCCAGATGCACTGGGGAGAGGAAGAAATCATGATGGCATTATGTTAACTAAATCTCCCTAAAGCCTACAGGGGCACTGTATTGATATTTATTTTAGACAGAAGACGTTCATATGTGGCAGATGTGGACAGCAGTATGAAGCATATGGAAGGAGGTAACATACTTCTTACTCTGGTCACTCCAACTCAAACATGTTGCAGGACTGGAAAGAGGCCAAAGGCAAAAACAATTAATAATTGAACTGCTGTTGTTTTTTGAAAAAGAAACAGAAAAGAAGATATGTTAAAAATTATAGCAATAGCAGCAGAGCAAGAAAATTAAAAAATTCTTACATGGAACAGGCCCAACAAAAAGCCACCCATTGAAACAGACGTTCCAATGATTTAAGTGTATGCATACACTGTACTGCAAGAGTACATCAGCCATGACTGCAGTACGCCAGAGAGATACCCACACTGGCTTTAAACTAGTGAGCCTGGGTACTGCCAGCAGTCAGCTACGGCAGCGCAGAGCTCAGCATGAGCTAATTTACCCAGCTTCTCAGCAAAGTAAATTGGCTGTGCTGAGCTCAGTGCTGCCTTGGTTAGATTGTTATCAGTGTTTGAATTTAAATCTAGCTCAGGTTTCTCTGCATTACACTGCAGGCACTTGAATGATTGCTGGGTAAACCTACTGAAAGACTTGTAGAAAGACAGTTTTTAGATAAATTGTACACCTATGGAACTCCTTCAAAAATATGATTAACTTAATAGTATAGTGCAGTAAGACTCCTCCCAAAATACTAGATACAGAGGCAGTAAGGACATTCACAACTGCATTACAGAGAACAAAATAATTGCAAAGGCTGTAAGGAAGAGATATTATTATGCTGCAGGGCATAAACCCCAATTTAAAGCTCCCTATTAACCACTGGTCCAGTTAAGGTCTGGATGACAATCCTGTATATTGTATTTTATATTCCTAAGTGGATATCCTGATTAAAAGTACCTTTCCAGTGATTGCTGTAGAAGAATCTTTTCAGTAGATGCAAACCATCGTTACAAACACTATTTAAAAGCCTGAGTCCAAGCTGGTGAAAGGAATAACTTTTTAAGTCAGCATGGATATCCTACTAAAAAAACCCAAACCAAAAAATCCTACCTTACAAATTTTAGCATTTAGTTCTAAATTCCGAATCTCAAATGTTACTTTACTGAACAGTGAATAGGTGTATCTGTTGTGGTTATGTCAGATGACTGTATGCCTTGAAGAGATGGATACTTTTTTCCTCTTTGTAAGAAGGATTGGCCATGGTTCTGTGAGACTGCAAAAATATCGAGTTAGGGATGGACTGGTGATAATGGTTAGTGATTGAATGTCAGTGGGCGAGAGTGGGAAAAACCCCATATGATGGCAGATTATGTGAAATCTGTATGTGAAAGTGCTGGTTATACTGACACAGTATCACTCTATCAGACTTTATAAATGAAGGGCAAATTAAATTAGGTTAAATATATGGTTATTTAACAACACTCAACCAAACATTTCTTTGCTGGATAGCAAATAAGGCTTGTATTTAACCAAAGATTAGTGCATTACAATTTTAATAGCAATACAGTTTGTTTTTATAGGAGGATCTAAACAGCACTTTATGTTGACATTTCTATTGCGTACTTAATGAACACATATCAAATATGCATGGCAAATACATACTGTGTTCCATGCAAAACTTTCCTGCACGCTCCCTGTCTTTTGTGCTTTGAAATACATTTGTTCTCATAAAAATGCATATCACTACAATGTAACTAAATCTTATTTCAATTTTTTTCCAGACAAGAAACAGAAATCTACATCAGTATAAGTACTTCTGTACTACTGTTTTAAAATGCAGCCCTGAACTGTACCTCTGCCTCCCTCTAAGCAGTCAGTGTGCTGAGAAAGTACCCTTCTGACAGAACAGATTAAGACTATCCAAAACTGCTTAATCTACTGTCCATACAGAACAGCGCTGTGGCATCACACATGATGCAAGCACTAAAATCAGACCTGACAGAAGATCCTAACTACGTTCTTCAGCCTGCATAGCTAAATGTTTCTTCGTGCTCAGCTAGGGCAGAGAACACCCCATTATGAGGTGTTAGTATAGCTGATTAGTTCCAGGTATAGAGGGGTACATTTCCAGCACAGCGTTCAATTTTTCTGGATCAAAGGTTCATCATTTACATCTCAATGGATCCAAGCTATAGTTTACTTCACTGGGAATTCTAAGGAACCTCTAGACATATCTGGCAGACCTTTATTCTGCAGGAGCCTAAAGTGTCGTCTCTCTGAAGAATGTTTAAACACATACTGTGAATTATACTTATTTATATAATAAATTAACATATATGTCTATTGTTTGTTATCTTCTGGCTACTTGCAAATAAATCTAAGGCTATGAGAACTGTTCCAATTTTCATTTTAAATGATGTAATCTCATCTATCAATTTACTATTTGGGTGCCCCGCTTAGCTTGAACAGAGAGCAGGCAACTCCTTTCTCTGTGCAGATATAGTAGCATAAAGGCAGTAATTACTTTTTTTTCTTTTTTTGATTCATAAAGGCTTTTCAGATAATATTGCAGACTTTAAGGAAACACAAACATTGTATTTGTTTGGTACCTTCAAGTCCAGAAATAACAAAAAGCAGATTCCTTAGCTCAATAGATTCTGAAATGAATGCTTATTCTGCACACCTTCAGGTTCTAGTGTTTTACAAAGGAGCTTTAATGCTAGTCTGCCTAGTAATTCACTATGGGATGTCTTTATATACCATTGACAGTAATACGGCTCATTTTGGGTGATTAACTTAACCCCCAGTATTGCAAGTGCCTTGCTACATTAGCATATCTTTCAAGGAATAGTTGCAATGTGAGAAAATTGCCTGTAGGATTATTTGCAACTAGGAACCTGTGAAATGTAAAATAAAATTGAAGACTATAAAGTAAAACATCAAAGCTACCTAAAATATTAATAGCAAGTACTCCAAAAAGTAATTTAGAAGAATTGCATGAGGGAGTGAAAATTACTAATTTAAAAACAGATAGCCTTTGCAAAATAAAGTCAGAAGTTTAGAACAGACAATAGATAATACAAATTCATTGTATACACAATATGAAAAGAATGCAAACAGCAATAGCAACTTTAGTTGCTGAAGACATCTGAGACAAGCAAGCAACGAGACCTGTACAAACAAAACAACAAAGTTGCATTATATTGAATTTAGGCTACTGGAGAAAAAAGAAGACAAGTACTCTTTAATTCATTTAGTCTTCTGTTACATTTTCATTCTAATTGAACACAGGTAGAATTTGTGGGCAGAAGGATTTTCTTTTTAGTTGATGCATTTGGAGCTAAGAGCCATTGTCATACTGTTCCAAATCATGTTTCCACCTGCTCTCTGTGGGGCAAACCATGTTGGAAGTTTCAGTGAGGTTTCTGTGGGAGATTACAAGCTTCAAAGGTAACATTGTGAAACCTGTTTCCCTTTTGATATGCACTTTTTCTTTCAAGAAATTTCAGAACAAAGGAATAAACTCAGATGAATCATAAAGGCACAGAGAAAAGAAAAAAAAAGTCTTTAGTTTTGAATCAGGCCCCGATTCTGCATAATGCATGGCAGAGCTTCGAGATGTTTAATCTTCTCACTGAACCATTGCCTCAGAGAAGTTCTTATGTACTTACACCACGTACTGCTCAGAGCACTAACACCAGGCCATGAGCATGAGCAACTTCTGTGTGAATCACTGAAGCTGCCTGCCATCCAGGGCTGCCCAGCCTTGGCTCTCCCTCTTTGCTTGGGATTACACAGGCCAGAAGATGACCTAAAAGCCTGTATGAAATTCACAGCACATTCAAGACTACTGCAAGTTGCATAGAACAGCTGCAAGTGAAAGCAATGGGACTACTCTGTCCTTGTCTACTCTTGATTTCATGGGGGGTGATTCCCTGAAAGTCTAGGTGAGAAACAGAATTCACTGAAACCTACATTTGACTTCTAAAAGTCTTTAATATGTTGTTGTCAGTGATGTTCTTTGAAACCGCATCAATGCCATAGTAGCTGCAGATTTAAACCTTGCCAGTGAGGTATACACTGTACAGCAAGAAGGTGCATTTCTGAATAAGTTGACACATATATGAAGTCATTCCCTTATGCAACTGAATAGTGCATAGGAGGAAAGTGCAGAGGCCATGTAGTTATTCTCATATTTTATTTATTTATTTTTCTGAAACAGGCTAATGTAGAAGTTTCCTATGATAAGGCATTAATACATGTTCTACAGAAAAAAACATTGTTTTGGTTGAAAGTGGGCTGACTTAATGACTGAACAGGGCTTTTTAAAATCTATAATAACTATGATCCTACTATTTCCATAAACATTTATAGTCTATAGTACAAGATGATGAAAACTGAAATTGTTTGGGAAGTTCTGGTACTTAAAAATGTAAATTCTACCAGCTGCTCCTAAAACAAGTTTTCTCTGTTAAATACTCTAGACTAAATTCTGTAACTCTTGACACTGCTTTTCCTTTTAAACCTGTGATTAATATGTCTCAAGACCCTATTTATAATCTTTCTCACTTTTAGATATATCATGATACATTGTGGATAAAAGGTTTACAAAAAGAAGGTGGGTACTACACTTCTAGCTTATACTTAGAAGTCAGGAAAAGAAGCTTTTTCAAACTGACCTATCCATCCAAGTAGCAGACAAAAAAACCAATGCCAACAGGTATTTTCAGATTAATACCAACTCTAAATACCTACTTTAATAAACTGCCTTTAGAAAAGGGTGCGCTTTTGTTCTTTTTTTTTTTGAGCTATAACGTGTAGAGTAATAAGGGAAAGGCATCTTACAGTGAATGACTCACTTTCCTGTAATAAAATGTGGAGCCTCTTCTCATTATGCCATACTTATGAGGCAGCAGAAATCACCTTAGAAATGACTTAACTGAATCATAGGGATTATTCTATGGATAATGTGCTATAAGGTTGCTGTATCTTTTTTTCTTCCCTTCCATCTTCCAAAAGAACGCTGAAGTCCATTATATTGATAAACCCATGATCCCATCTAGCCTGTATGGTTTCTTTGAACAACTAATTACCAGAAATGATCCAGAGCAGCATGAAGAGTGTAAATCAGTGTGGCCTGGGGAGATCAGACCCAGACTTTGTCTTCTGACCTGGACTTTAAGAAGAAGGTTACTCTTCACTGTAAAAAAAGCTTGCCTGAGCCAAAATTTATAGGTCTTGCTTAATGGTGTGTGGTTAAAGGGGGACAAAATGGCCACTGACTGATTTATATTAATTTCAATATTTATTTATAAAATCAATTATTGATGTATTCTATGTGTGCGAGGTTCTTTACTCAAAGAATGTATGCATCAGGTTTTCCATGTCAGAAATCAGTGCTCATTTTTATGAGCAGACTGCCTCATCTGCTATGAAATGGAAAGGACCATTTAAGCCAATCTCCCCCCTTTTTTTTCAGCTTTACATTTAGTACCAGACATATATATAGAGAGAATTATGCTTTCCTCAGCTGTGAAATACTGTGCCTTAGCAACCTCCATTCTGTGGATCAATGATACTGAGGCTGTTGGCCACACAGATGCCTGGAGTATCTTCAGGAGGGTCATGCAGTCCTTTCAGCATCTGAATATTCCTGAAATGCATCAGTATTCTGATTCTTTCACTTTTTCTTTGGGAGTGATGCCTTCTGTGAAGCTGCCTGGCCTAGACTGCTCCTGCCTGAGCTGGTGGCTTGACTGTTCCAAGCACTTGGCACCCACATACCCACTGAAGGCTGTGGGAAAGATGAGTATCCTGCAAATTTAGGTCATCAGCTTTGAAAAGATATGCAGTACTTCTACCAGTACATTACTTTTTCACCAGCTGGGGTAGCCTGCACAGAAAAGGCTTAAAACTTGGAAGGGTTTTGTTTTTTGTTTTCTGAGCACTTCTATTCAGGACCATCCAACTCTGTGACTATAAGAAATATTTGTTACTGAAGTACATGACACTTCTATAAAAATTTGTAGTCACTTGACTTTTGTGCTTGTGGGTTGATAGCAGTACTATTTAATACAGAAGCCTAAAGCGTCTCTTTGAAAAGAAATTACAGAACATAATAAATATTTCTCTTTGTACAAAAATAGCCTGTGAAAAGATTATTTTCATGAATAGCAACACTTCGCTTCAATTTGTAGGTCTGTTTGCAATTTCTAAAGAAGCTTTTAGATAGATCTCCTTTCTATGAGGATTTGATAAGACAACTCTGAGGAAATAATAAACAGATTCTGTTTATAATGGACTTGCTAACTAGCATTCAGAAAAGGCTTTTATGCATGAGGTCTTTTTCTTTGAATTGATCTTCACTGGAATAAAGCTATTATCATAGGATCCTGGTCAGGCCATAACTATGCAGGAACTTGATTCTGCTTGAACCCAGAACTAAGGAGAAAACATCAATGTTTCTTGGAACAGTACGTGACGGCAGTACACTGCCATTTCCATTAAAAAAAAACAAAACCACAAACAAAACCCAAGTTATCATTTCCTCCATTTCAGGTTTCTTGGGGAGGTCACATAATGTTGCACCTACAATGTCAGACTGGTTTCTCATCTCGTAGCGTTCACACCTAACCAGTTTATCAAGAAAGGAGGACCCTGTATCCTTTTCTCAGATTTCACATTGTCCTTAATAAGGATTGTAGAATTTATATACTCAGACATGGTGAAAAGTTCAGTGGGATGATTTTAGCAATTATAGGAAGCCCAAGCTTCCACAAATCATAGCTTAACATCATTGAACAAGTAAATTGTGATTTGCACATACAAATACTTAGACGTTTAATGAGCAGAGGCTCCAGGAGTAACAGGCAAGTTTCCAGTGCCTAGTTAACGATGTCCACTAAAAACAAACAGGACTTTTTATTCTGAAATGTAAAGCTCTTGAAGAAGAGAGGTGATATGATACTACAGCTGGCCAATTTGACTCTGCTGGCCATTCTCACTCAGCACCACCATCAAAACTTTTGTTTGTTCATTTGAAGAGCTGATTTATCTGATCTGATTCCTACAAGATTAAAGACTATGAAAGGACCGTCTCACCCTCCTGTTACATGCAGAACTTGGTATGTATTGTATAGACAAATGTAACTAGTTTAGACCAACAATAAAGTCATTCCTCTGCTCAAGGACCATGAAGAGCTCTCTAAATCATAGAATGGTTTGAGTTGGAAGGGACCTAAAAGATCATCTAGTTTCAACTCCTGGGCCATAGACAGGGACACCTCCCACTAGACCAGGTTACTCAAAGCTCCATTCAACCTAGTCTTGAAAACATCCTGTCTTGGGGCATCTACAACCTCCCTGGGCAACCTATCTGGTGACTCACCACCCTCATAGTGAAAAACTTCTTCCTAATTTCTAATCTAAATCTACCCTCTTCCAGTTTAAAGCCATTACCCCTTGTTCTATCACTATAAGCTTTTGTAAAAAGTCTGTCCTCAGCTTTCTCGTAGGCCTCCTTCAGATACTAGAAGGCTGCAATGAAGTCTCCTGGGAGCCTTCTCTTCTCTAGTCTCAATGACCCCAACCCTCTTAGCCTGTCCTCATAGTAGAGGTGTTCAAAAATATTTTTGAAGACCTGAGGTGGGATAATGCGAGGCAGTGGGGGAGAAGAATCATCCTGCATTGCAATATGCTTTCCTAGACTAGGCAGCTGTAAGTAATTTTGAAATATTCAAGCATGAAGTCTTCAGTGCATCAAAGGTTACTGCCTAAATCTTCCTGTCCCTCACACTTGTTACCATCTGATCTGCCTGTCTGAGACAGACCAAGGAAATATTGCAGAAACAAATTACACAAACATATTCAGAACAGTTATCTCTCAAATATTATGAGGGAATTGTAGTTCATTGGTGTAAAGAGTAAAAATAAAAGCATGACTTTAGAAGCTGGATTTTTACTATCGCAATTTGTTGAAGAAAAGAAAAAGTATAAAACACTTTACCCTTATTTTAACGGATACATCATGTTCCCCAGCATCAGAATTACAAAGGTGTAATTTATTGTATTTATAACCTCTATCTTCATTTGCAGTGAAAATCTTACACATTTTCTTTAAAGAGGTTTCACTTGGAATACTTACCTATCTTGCTATTTCACTCTTATTTATTATTATTATATATTTTATTCTATTCTTTCTCAGAAAATAAATGGCAAAAGACTAACTCATTATACAGGATCTCATAAAACTCTTGCATTCTTGGAAAAAATGGTTTATGCTAAGATTAGTACTGACAAGCACTTTTTTAATTGCTAGTAATGCATACACAAAGAATAGGGTAGATATTATCACTGACACTGCTGCTGAGGCTATAGTAATCTTCTCTCTATCAAAAGTCCCTGCCATCATTTTGTTCTCTAGAGGATATGGCTTGATTAGGGCTGTCCCATTGTTTCATCTGAAATCTTAGCAGATTAATGCTTTCATCAGGGCATCAATTTGTCCCACTTTTCTTTTTGCTGCTCTTCGTGAGTGACACAGCCAAAGGAATGCACCTCTTTAAACTGTCATTCTGTTTAACTCCTCCTCTGCAATTATACTGGCATGCATAATACATCATAACAAATTGGATTTTGCAAAGAAGCAACAACAGAAATTATATTTGCTTGTGGCATAAGATAGAAGCTGTTATAATAGGGGAAGGAAGGGGTGAGCAATGCATAAAGAAATCTGATGAATTAAAATCACTTACAGAAAACAGGAGCCGCCTTCTGTTTTCTCAAGGTTTCTTCTTCTTTAGTGTAAAGAGCAATTGCAAAAGCAAAATGAAAGAATAAAGGAAATATTTAAAAAAATTAACTAGCTTTACAATTAGAAAAGTCTTTACAAAATTGTAGTGTGTTTGTTCTTTTAGCAGGAAGATTTTCTTCTGGCTTTAGAAGTTAAAAATAACTGCCTTACTTCAAGGAAAGCTTTTTGTTTGAACAAAAATTGCTAAAGAGACACCATCAGGTGACAAATACTACATCATGTAGGTCAAGTATCTTTACCAGATCTCCTGGTTGGAATAAGAAACTTTTCTTTTCCTTTGATGAGTAAAACCCCTTCCCCCATATACCAAACTCTGCGATGGTTTTCCACGTCTCTGAAAGTCTAGGAGACTGAGTGGCTGATTATCCTCCTCCATGAACCTGATTGCCAGAGTTACTGAAGATAAGGGGCAACCCAGAATATCCTGCAAGTAGCTGACTAGAGCCAACAACATATTCCCAGTGTGCAGCTGTGACTTCAAGACAGCAACCAGATGAGTTGTCTGCTCCAGATCTACTCTTCATATTAAGATAAGGCATTTGGTTGCTTACATAATTATTATCATATTAGTGTCCATTTTCAAGTGCCCTTCAGCTACTGCTTTTCACATGCTAAAACGGCTGAAACACTAACTAAATCCCACTTGGGATTTCACTGTGAGTAAAATTAATATATTTTGAGAATTATTAAAGAGAAGACTCTAAACACTTTTCTGTGGTTTAGTATCTTCCTGTCACCAGTATTTGTTACAGTAAGACTGCATTTTCTATAATCTTTGGCTTGCACATTTATTTTAATACTAATTACTTGCCTTGTATTGTTACACAGATAACTGTGGGAGTTGTCAATTAAATTCTCATTTATGTTCAAGCATGAGTCTGTTGTTTTATACATGTGTGTTAGGAGCTAACAAGTCTGCCTCTTGTAAACTACGGTTTGCCTGATATATGCAGTTTTTATAGTTTATCAGATATTAATATGCTAAAGACTTTAATTCTCTTCATCTTTTTCTACAATGCAGTACTGCATAAGAAGGTACTCTACATTCAGTTTTTTCAGAACATATTTTAAACTTCATTTTTTTAAACTTTGAAAAATAATAATGAAAAACTCCCAATGGATTATGTCCAAAGACCATAATCAGATCTGTATCCAAGTGAGATTTTTTTTTTTAATCATTTTTCCCTTCAGTTGAAGTTAGAGATCATATTTCATGACACTATTCCTTTTCAACAATAAGAAATTCACTTCTAAGAGTAGGACAAGCCAAATACTTGCATGATAACACATAGTGCTGTCCACTATGTAACAGGGAATTTCCAACACAAAGAAATTAGTTTATCTAGCTTTTTATGACTTTTGTGCTAATCAATGTGCAAAAAATATAGGACCATGGGTAATGATTCTGGTTAAAAGAATATTTGTTAGGTTTTTAACGTGCCCTTGCATTATATGTGAAGAAATACAATAGTATGTAGATCCAAAAATAAAAGGAGCAGTCCTTTCTCTTTGTCCAAATTGAACAGAAAGTCGACTAGCAGCAATAGGTGGTGAAAAATAAATTGCATTTAGAAAATTCCATTACTTTAATAATTTAGGGTATAATTAACAATACAGGAAATTTGATTAATGCTTTTAATGAGTTTTAGCCTACCGTGTCCTTCTAAATACAAGGAGGATCTGCCACTGAAATCAAAGAAAGTTTGTAGTTCACTTCCATGAATCCTAAAACTTGCACATCAGATTTTGAAACAGTAATGCACATGCTCATTTGGAGTAGTGGATACATAGGGTTTGCCTGAAAATTAAAGGCTGGAAAAGAAAGAGTATACTGCCTTGTCAGCCTAATTCACAGGCTACATTATACTACCCAGAGGTTAAGTGCCCTCAGACTGCAAAAAATTCTTTAGCTGTTTTCTCATAAAATGCAACATATGATACTGATATTTAATGGTCTCTGCAGCTGGTGAAGAGTTAGTCTCAGAGGGCTGGGAGGTTCAGTAACTTCCTTAACTTTCACATACTCAAATGAACCTCACCAATCAAGCTAGAAATCTTGTAAGACCAGGCTTTTTAAAAATAGCACTTCTATCCAGATGAGATGTACCATGAGATCAGCTTATATAATTGGACCCACAGTTGATTCTCATTTTCTAAACTTACAAGATACCATTGAAATTCTGCAATACCAGATGCTGTTCAGATATTATTGATTATAGTAAAGATTTGTTTTGAAACACAACTCAGTAAGAGTAAGAACGCGAGTCACACTTATCACCTTGTTACACTGAAAGATGACATCCACTGAGAAGCCTTCCCAAATCCCATGGGCTGCTCTGCCCAGAGCTGCTAAACAATAGTATACCTTTAGTACTGGCATTTCATCACATTCATCATATCCTGCCTCATAACACTTCTGAATTAATCCTGTATCTTTCCTAGCTCAAGAAAAACAGAAAAAATCCAAACCTTCAGACATTACTGACTGAAGTAATCAATGCATCATTATAACAAGGACTATCATCATAGTCTAGTTATGAAGAATTCAAGCAATGCAACAGTAGCAGAACTGGTAAGCCAAAGAGACTAGGTAACCATATTACACACCACAGAGTGCGTGAGCTGTGGGCAGGTGGTTAAAGGATAGAAATCCCTTTGATTTCTGGTATGAGAGTTCATGTCAGTCAGCAACATAAACTGAGACTGTTCTCTTCCTTCTTCAAATATGTCATAATTTCCCAGGCCTCACTGATAAGACCACTCTGCATATCCAATATAATTCAACTAGAGTCTAGCAGTAATTTGTATATACTTAAAAAGACTCAAAAATGAGATGGACAAAATTTAACTATAAATGAATTAAAGGATTGCTAAGATTCTGGACCTGAAACAATCTAGAGTAAAACTGGACCATGAAACTGAAACTGCTGAGAAATAGCGATGGAACTTTAATTGTAAATAGGTGGAAGACATTAACCTTTATTGTACAAATACATTCAACAGTTTCACAGAATCACAGAATCGTTATTGTTGGAAAGGACCTCCGGGGTCATCAAGTCCGACCTTTCTCCTAGCATCTCTCTAACCCTACACCATATCCTCAAGCACCGCATCTATTCGTTCTTTAAACACCTCCAGGGATGGTGACTCCACCACCTCCCT
>JAVSBS010000614.1:52990-83919 GCA_033124195.1 Coracias cyanogaster | reverse complement strand
GGGGGTGGATCCTGCTGTGCAGCTGAACTGCAAAACAGGACTTTGTTCACTCTCACTAATGGATCAACTGACAGTTAAAAATAGAGGTGTCCTTTTGTCTGAAGGACAGCAGCTTAGTTAGCAGAATTCAATGAAGTTTTCAGGTGAATTCAACTGAAGTTAATGAAGTCTGTTATCTAACAAAGAATTCAAAAATCTAGTAAGTTTCTTGGCTCAAAAGCTGTGACTAACATATAAATACAAACATGGTCAAAAGGTTAGAGAAATGTGTAAATACAGACCTTTGAACACAGCATATTTTTGTTTCTGTAACAAGATGCCTAATGACCCAAATTCAACAGCGATGTAACATACAGTCTTTTATACAGTAGCATGGCCAGCTCTGGCTATTATTCCTAATGCTTCTCTCTTTACATACATTTTAAATAGTCTCTGTAAACTGCAAATTAATACTCGTAGCTGCAAGCTTTTCTCAGGTGGTATTATAAAGGCACTTTAAAATAATTTCTCTTCTATGTTCACATCATTGCCTTGTGCTCATAGGAAATAGCTGCTGAAGAAGACATCTTTGAGTTCCCATTTATGCCCTTTGCCTGATCATAAAAAACATTTCTTAGTAGACTTTTTGCACCAAAAGTATTACTTTATCACTAATGATCTACTTTACCATATCTCAAGTATTTTGCTACACATTCACAAGCCCTATCTCATTTCTGAACCACAGGTTTATTACCATATAATTACTTGTGATAAAAATAAGATTATCATTTCACTTAAAATGAAGTGTATATGAAGTAATTCTACTAACTTTAAGGGGTGACACTCCAAACTTAAGGCATAACTACTCTTAGGCTCTAGTACTTACCTTTTAACTCTCAAGGTTGTTACTAAGCATCTGAGAAATACATATAGGAGAAAATAAAAGAAAAAAAAACCTCACTGTTTCTCATTTTCTTAACTTCAGAGTATTTTGGTATGGCAGCATTGCACTGACAAAATATTGTAAGAAATACATTCTTGATAAGCACTTTCAATTTAAATTTCTGTATTCTCATTTTCTTCAGATAGCAGCTACTGAAAAGAACCCACCCCATACTGTAATACTTAGTAGCGAACAATCACTATCACCCCCAGGCATTCTCTATGCAACGTAGTAGGAGCCTGTGTTTAAATACATTCTGAACATCTGACACATATGCTGTACGATAAGCGCCTGTCATGACGGTGCTATCCTAGGGCCAAAGACTCTGAACTACTGCCTTAACCCACAAGGTACAATTTTTGAAGATCAGGATTGAAACACAGTACTAACAGGAAAACATAAGACACTATTGCCCTAGGAATTCATTACTGCGTTATTCAATTGTGTCATTTTCATGAACAGTAAAAATTCCTTAAAAATACTAGAAGTTACAAGAACAAAAAAAGCAATAGTTTTCACTCCCACGATAGGAAAGGCTGAGGGCTCACAACTTCTGGCAGCAGGAAGAATGCTCCTCCTTCACTTGTAGATCTGCAATTGCAAAATAGGTTCCCTGGTAGCAGACTAGAGGAAGACAGCTCTGTTTGGGGCAGCATAACCAACAGGATGGTCTCCTCCTGAAGGGAAAGTGGCACCTATATGCTACCAGACTCACCGTGCAGGTAGATTTGTTGCTTACTGGGGGCACCACAGGTCATCCGAGCAGCGGAGCGGGGACCCGAGAGGTTATGCAGTTTCCTTCTTTGGAGGGTTCCAAGGACCAGCTGAACAAAACCCTAAGCAGTCTTACCTGACCTCCAGCTGGCCCTGCTTTGAGCTGGCAGATGGACTAGAGACCTAATGAGGTCCCTTCCAACCTGAATTATGCTGTGATTCCATCAGGCCAGGAGAACATATTGCTCAAATTACAGGCAAACTGTGCAACTGCATCTTCCCTCAGCTACTGTGGCATTAGATCATGTGAAAAAATTGAGTAAATTTACGCCAGGCATCAAGGGCAACTAGCTGGCAACAGAAATTTGTACAGAAGAGAGGGAGATGTAGAGCAGTTCTTCCTAAAAAAATATATCCTTACTATGTCTTTGCTTTGTACCTTTAGGGTAGGCCAGTTCAGGTGCTGCAAGAGATCGTATGCTTTAAAATACAGCTGGCACCCACATGAGCAACAAAATTCACCCTAGTTTCAGTAAAAATCCCCCTACCTTAATAAAGCTGGAAGGAAATGCAAGAGTAACTCTTTTAATTGCAGCAGTATGTTGCAGCTCTGACATATGAAAGCAGAAGTAGAGATAGCAGCAAATGCAATAGCAGGTTCTGCAGTTCTCCAACCAGCGATAGCAGTCACTGACGTTGTTATCATTCACTCCTTACATCCCAGCAAAACATATTCTTATTTCATTTATCCCCATTCACAAACTCCTTGGTTTACTCAAATACTTTGCTTCTGAGCCTCCTTTCAAGGGAGGAACATGGAAATCACCCAAAGACATGCTAGACTCAGCTTTGAAACTACAGACACAGGAAAAGAATGGGGTTGGCATGGCCAGACCATTATACTGCATCGCTTTTCCCTGCATCTTCAGAAGAAGGCTAGCTATGCAGTGAGCTTTGGTGGATGGCCATGCTCGCAAATCCCAGGTACAGGGAGGAGCAACCAGAGGCAATGGCAGGCAGTTGGTGTTAGTGTCAATCCATTGTTCTGATTCTCTGCCCTGCCCTTTTTGTAACCTGCCATTAAGTACTAAGAAGCTCTAAAATCAGAGAGGTATTATTTACATGCCCTTTCCCCTGTGCTCTGCACTGGAATAACAAACCTGTGTTATGCCCTTTAGAAGCAGTATCATTGATTTAAATAACCATTTTCTGCCTTTCTTTTTGAGAAACTTTATTTCTAAACTAGGGATAGCAACACTTTATGACCTCAAAAGAGAGTTGCAATATTGCACTAGCACCTTAAAAGACTTTTGCAGTGTACATCGAGCAGAAAAGCCTATATATATATATGCAAACAGGTCTTATACCTGTACATGACTGCCATAAGCTGTTGGTCACATTATACTCCAAATGAAAAAAATATCAATGTCAGAACACCCTCGCTTGTAGTCCAGGAAGAATTTACAAGGACTAAATGTAAATAAAGACTGACTTTTTAGTTTGTAAAAATTCAGCCTGTTATGACTATGAGGGTGACGAATCCTTCTTTGGTAAACAGCCTTAGCCTCACATATTTTCATTGTAGCACCTGTGCATACTAAAATGCACTTAAATTTAATGTGTAAAAACTTTGGACATTTTTAAAGCTATGAGCTGTGGAAAACATTGAAAGATTGGGTCAGATTTCATATAGTATGTTTTCCTAGTTAGGTATCTGTTTATTGATCTAATGTGTGTGTTTACACAAAATACACAAATGTTATACAAAAAATATATAGTAGCAGATGCTTTATACAGATTAAATGTTATTTTTATACGTCTCTGAAGTCTATGCCTCATATTAATACAATGGATTGTCAGAATTTTCCATTGTTCCACTTCAAAGCATGCAATTATATTACCTTAATTGGAAGCACTGATGTGTTTTCACCAAGGATGTTTATTTGTATTCTGACTACTGAGATATAAATATGGGACCATTTGCTATATTTAGATTTCTACTTACATGAATTTTTCTTCTCTGTATTTTATCTTTACAAACTATCATACTGAGTTTATTTCCAATGCAGGAACTATGAAATTAAACTCATATAATCTAAAAAATTTTTTCTTACTGAGATCTCTGATCAATTCCATGTAGTCAAGAAACTTGGTAACTGCAGTGCACAGCTGTGAGAAGTGCCACAACATTTTGCCTCGTGAATTACAGCAGAATCCAACTAGTTAGGAATTCATACACTGAAGAATTGACATCCATTAATCCAAAGGACACTTGCAAAATTTATGTTATTTGTTATCAGTACAGTCAACATGGATACCCAGAACATTCTATAGCTTCAGCATTAGTGAAAATATAGAAGTTCTGAACTGTTGGGATGAGAAGGTAATCCTTCTTTCAGGATTTTTCACTTAGACAGCATTCTCACCTAATCCTTTTCTAATCCCACAACAAAAACATGTTACTTTGCCATGCACTTTGTTTACTGTAATGTAGTTCTGTTTATCCCAAAAAAGTAAATCAAATTATCAAGATTAGTTATCAGGTCATACCATTCTAGATTTATCTTCTAATTAAGGTTTTACTCCACAAAAGAGTAAGTCTTTGGGCTTTGCTTTGACTTATCTAATGTGCAATAAATATATTACCAAGGGTTTAGACTTGCTTGGGTTTTGGTCTCCTGGTGATTTACACTTGAATTTGCATAACAGCCCCTATGAGACTGTTTCAGAAATGCAACTTCCAACACAAGTCTAAATTAAAGTGCGCATGAAGTACCTAGCGGTAACCTTATACGGTCACATCTGTTTACCTCAGAATTGTCTAATTTGACCTTTGGAATTTAGCTGGTTTTCTTGATATTCACCCAGTGTTCAGTCCAATGATGAAAACATTTTGGATTTCTCACACTGTACATCTAGAGATGAAATGTCATTTTTCTGGGGGATGATCAGAACATGTTTAGTGTTACACTTGCATTAGTTGACACATGAGTGCTGATTAGATGAAAAGGTCTGCAGCCATCCTAAGCTGACAGTATACAACACAGCACAGGTATTAATCATGCTTCCCCTTTAGCCTGGAGCATAGAAAGAAGTGGAGAAGAATAAAATGAGGAACAAACTATCCAAAAGCTGAAGGAGAAAAAAAAAAAAAAAAGGGAAGGTCTCTGACAGCCCCATAGCCCAAATAATCAGTATCCATATTCTCAGTACTGTCCTGACATCTGGGGCTTTTATTTTTCAGAGGCAACAGGAATGGAATTAAAATATTGTGAGCCAGTGAAACCTCCCTACAGGATCCCAAACTCTACCTTTGAGGCATGTTCAGAAGATTTTGGCAAATCCTGATATTTTTATGAACCCTTGTCCCACTGTCTCATAGCTTTTCCGCCCAGAGGAGAGGAAAAGAGATTCACAGACAACAGCAGAGAAGTTTTCACAAGATGTGGAAGGTAAGAAAACATCCCTTTTAATTTTATTAGGAGTGGACTGCTGTTAAAGCCACAACATTAGAGTACAACTACAGAAAATTCAGTTTGCTGATATGCAGATAGATCAGAGGCTTTTCCCTTGAACAGTGGTCTCTTTCTTTGGAAAGAGCGTATGTATGGAAAGGAACTGGACAGTTTTGCCCACGCAAATGGTACTAACCTCACAAGTGGAACTCAGATCTAACAGAATGCTTATGTGTTCCCTTAGTTTCCCTTTCTCTGAGCTCATTGGTATGTTGCACAAGTTCTGCAAGAACGAGGCAAATGACATCTCTGTCACAGTCCAACATGGTATTTGAGCATTTGTCTACCTTGAGATGCTGCTGAACTGCTGCAACCAAAATTATTGGTAGCAGCAGGTGTGGGAGAAGGGCTGTCACTGAGAGAAGGGAAATGCTTTTGCTAGTCAGACTTAGATACAGCAATACTGTCGTAATAATAAGAACCTTCTTCAGCCTTTGCCAAAGATTTTATGAAGGTACACAGCTACACTGGGACCAAGCAGCTCAAGGGTATATGTGCCAAGGTACAAAAATATGTAAAGGTATGTGTAGTCAGGTACACAGGAAACGTTATCCTTCTGGTACAATCCAGGCGAGCTACACTGCATTGCTGGTCTCACTGCATGGGGCAGTAACTGAGGCACCTCTCTTCTCCTCAAAAGTCTTTATCTTCCAGAAATAAAAAGACTTCCTTGTCAAAGAATTTTTATCACATTATACCTAATATGTGTTAGTGAACTGGATGACACACCAGAGCTGCCCTGCCTTTGCTAGCATTTATAGTGATACAACTGTCCTTTTAGCAGCAGAGTTCCTCCTTTAGAAGAGCTCGTTCTCATTCTTTGTGCACTACTAACAGGCTTCAGCTCACTGGAGGATGGATCCAATCCACTGGAATCAGTTTTCAATGATGCAAAATGCAATCAAATCAAGGTACTACCCTAGGATATCAGCTACAGAACAGATTATTTTTGAAGTTTCAAATTTTAACTTCAGTACAGTTTATTATAAGAGTTCTTCTAGGTGCCCCTGCAGAAAACAGTTGATAGAATATGATACTTACCAATCTTGACAACTTCCTACAAAAAAAGCCCACAATCAGACAAACCCCACAATGTCCTTTCACCACCTGCAAAAGCTGAAAATATCAGTAAACTTTACAGATGTGACTCCTTGAATATCCCAGGAAGCCAGGTTATAACACTCTCATTTTTAAAAGTAAATGTACTGGAGAATTTTCTATTAAACGTATAAAATATACTTGCTTAGGTAAGTATGGGATAAGGATTTTCTTTTTGTTTGGCTGAAGATTCTTTAATTTAAATTAAGCAAAACATGACAGTATGTGGCCGTGTGAGACTGCAAGATGTCCCATTTTGTGAATTCTAAACAGGAACAAAGCACTAAGCATTGCTTCACTTTAAATGAAACAAAAAATCCAACATTCCCCATGGAACAAGTAATATGAGCAAAGGTCTCTGCAAGTGCCTTGACAATGGAACAAACCTTTATATTGCAAGCCATAAGGATGATTGAATGGTTCCTCTGTAAAATGTGAAAAGATACATGGGGGGGAAATATTTTAGAAGATGCCATACTAAATTAGGAGTTTCAAGCCTGTGAAGAAAATCTGAGGAAAACCTATCTACAGGATAGATTTTTATTTTATTACAGTAGAACTAATTATACATTCATTAAAAACAATGACTGTTTTATAAAATGTGGTTCTTTCTGCTGCATTTTTCTCTTAATGAACCCAAACAGATCTAAAGCTAATATTAATGTTTCACAAATAAAAAACAGGAATAAAATATATATGGAGCACAAGCCTGCTTTTGCTTAAAATATTTAACTCTACAGAATAAGGATCTATGCATGTTTTGGCCACAGAGATGAACGGAACTTAAAATACTAACTCCTGAACATTTCCAAAAAACTATAGCTCATAGTACTGTATAATAGCTAGCTTAACTTCTCACTAAAATTATTCATCTGTTGATTTAAGTAGCAGTACTTATTATTTAAGAATTCATCACAGAGAAAGCTTTTCAGGAATTTCTTTTTTTTAAGTTGTTTTGCAACTAAAATATTCTCAAGTGGAGATTTTTTTTTAATATTATGCAATTAAATAAAATTTTATGCTCTATGCATCTCATTTTTGTAAGGGAAATTTGTAAATCATGCATTTATTAGCCAATATTGTTCTATTTTTTAAATTACTGTCAAATTACATATGTCTGGTAACTCCCTTTGAAGTAAATGAGTAACATTTATTCTCAATAAAGCTTTCATTTTAACTAGGCACATTAGATATCATTAGTATAAATTCATTACGAATTATACTTCAGATTTCATACAGAGTTATTTACCCAGCCTTTTTCTATATTTGAAAGTTAACTAAGATAATATTAGTTTTAGTAAATGCCTTGCAGTTACCCATATTTTAATATGAAATTATTTTTCCTTGTTTTCTATTATATTCACAAGGCATAAATACATAATCTAGGTATATTTCACAACTATTAGGTTCTATATTTATTTTCATTCTAATGATATATATAAATTCATAAGTACAATTCAAAATAATGCATTACAAATTACTATTTTGGATGTATTTTTTTTTAAAGGTACATGAATTCTATATAATTGCGTAATTATAAATGAACATAATTCTATTTTATATGATCCTTCTTTAAAAAGTGATTTCTGCCTAATATATTGCTTTCAGCTTTATATGTTATTGTTGCAGTATTTACATCCATTACTTTTAGTAAATTCATGGAACAACTCATAATTTTTGCTCTGCCTCCAGCGTGGATGCAAGTACCGATTGGTGCTGCTGTCACCCTGCCAAGCTGGAGGCTCTGCGATGGCATACAGCGTGTTTCTTGTATGCAAATGATACCTGTTGTGCTGTTCATTGAAAGCTGCTAATGTGTCCGATTTGTACACCAGAGCTGTCAAGCACTGCACACAAAAGTATAAAACCAAAGGAAAGAGCAGTACTTAGGAAGAAACCTCAGTCTTTCACCGACAGCAGTATCACCAAGTCACCCAAGTGAGGCAGTTGGCGAAAGGTGCCTACACTTTACAGACGCTTTTGCTTGCCCAAAATCTTGCCTGCCCCAGAGCTTCCTCAGAGGCTTTCTCCAAGCCAGCCAAGACCCACTTCTACCAGAGCACTAATCAGGTTTTGCTCCCACCTCCTCTCAGCCACCTCCCCTCCCCAGAGGGGAACTCATGAAGCCTCTGCATAGGCCATAGTTTGGGTTCAAGTAGCTCAGTACCTATGTACAAAAGAAGGAGGTGTAACTGAGAAAAAAGTGACAGAATTTTTCTGTCAGAAAGATTTATGACTTTTATTTTGTCATAGAAAAGCCAGGAATGAACAATATCACTGAAGCAGGAACAACAGAATAAATATGCAATGTGATCCTTACAATTAAGTAAAGGATGCAAATGGCAAATCCAATGAGGGAGAAAGTACATTCATGATCACTTTACCTGCTATCTTCAAATACTTGTTTTCTCTGTTTACATTTAGATATTTTTCCTTTCTTGCTCACCCCTAACTAGATAGGAAAGAGGAGCCAGTGTTCAGGTAGGAAAGGAAGCTAGAATTCCAGCTGTGCTTGCAGGTAGAAAAGCAGTATTGAATGAGGCAAAAGAATTCTTGTGCTCTTAAAATCAACAAAACAGCAACGAAGGACAAAACAACCTTTCCCTTTGCCTCCCTTTTCCAAAATTTGTTTCAGATGGGCAAATCACTTCAAAATGACCACCAGAATCACAAGATTTATTTTGTCCTCTGAAAACAGAAGAAAATATACGGAAAAGCTCAATATGAACTGCAACATGGTCTGATTTTCAAACGCTGTCAGCAGCCACAATTTCTGAGATCTGCAGGTGTTTAGCAATTACATATAAAATCTCACTCAGCTTTGTTAACCCATTTGTTACATTTTAAAAGAATTTATAAAGTAATAAATTCAAAGAGCTGGAAGTTCTGGAAGAGCTGGAAGGTAGGAAGACATAACCAACACTTTTATCAATTAACATTTTTTCCTTGTGTTTCTGTCAATACCACAGAATCTTAACCATTCTTAATACAGACTTGACCAACTTTTTAGCACTATGTAAATCAAGACTGATTTGAATAAACTTTACCACCAAAAATTAAGAAAAACTGGTATGTGACCAGACAAAAATTTAAAAAACCACCAATGAATCAAGTCTCCATGTGAAATAGAAGGTAGGCTTTCATAACGTTATTTCACTGAACCTCATTTACAAGGAGATATACTCTGGGTTTGTAAAACTTGGGCTGTCCTCACTGTTTTTCAAACTACGTGGCACCAAACTAGGTACCACTGATGTCTCTGCAGTAACTTCCCACTATTATGGCTGAGCTGTACTCCAGCAGAGGCAACCTTACAGTTGCAGATGAATTCCATTGCAGGGTTAGTCTTCACCCTCACCACCTGCACCTCCACTACTAAGCATAGTTTAAGAAGAACACAGACAGCATCACTGAAATTATCTGCATGACAGTACAGTCCTTATTTGGCGATACATGCAGATTGGTATCCACAATTACAATTCCAAATTCTGGGTTGATGTTACTTAAATAAGTCTTATCAGAGCCTCTAAATACTACACAAAAATAAATTCACTGTACTATCCTAAGAAAAAAAAGAAAAAAAAAATGTTTGGTGTAAGTTCATCTCCTATACAAGCTTAACAATTTTATTCTTTTAACAAGAAATCACATTTCCCAACACCTCACGTTGATAATGTTTCCCTTTTACCCGTATTACTATTATTTGTATATGTAACCCTTTTTTTAGCATTTTTTTTTTAAAACAGTGTTTTCTGTTATAGATTAATATCCAAAGGCAATGGGATTATCCTCTCAGTGCCCTGAATTACCTCTGGAAACACCCATCAGTGATAAATTACTCATTCACATTGCTGTTGCCAACTCAGAGGCTCACTGCACATCATCTAGTGTGGGGAATCAAAACTCTCTGTGGTAAGAAATGCCTTTATACTGCTATGAGTCTAAGTCTATATGCTATTTTTGTGAAGTCACTTTCATTAGCTACTGTTTCACCACAACTCTCAGGCTGACTGTGTCCCACTTGTAATATGGCTGCTTCATATGGCCTGGAATGGTGACAGTGGAAGCTCATCCTCCTAAAAATGTGCTTGTATTTATAAAAATTCCCTCTGCTTATGAATTATTTAGTGTCTCAGACATTTTAGTGTTGAAATTTTTTTAAGGGGATTTAAGAGGTACTCAAACAAAAGTGTTCAGAAAATAACAACTTGGCTAATGTAAAGTGCCAGGATAACATTAGCCTTCCTGTTGCAAATTAACTTCATATGCATTATAAAACACAACTAAGAAAATAATGTAAAAAAATACTGTAAGATAAAGTAAAAACAATGCATAATTTATGCCATAATAAAAGAGCAATATGATGAAAAACTGTAATGGAACTAAATACAGCACTGTGAAATGCAGCCCATAAATGTGCATAAAATATGCATAAAGGTGGAACTGCTCTCAGCCTGGTCGCACAAAGGAGGATTTCATGAATTGACTAATGGTTCACTTCTTCCAACCTGTAGTCAAGAAAAGTACTGAGAGACAGAAATTTTATTTGTCACTTGAACCATTTCTATTGACTGAAGGAAGAGAAAAGCACCAGGGAAGGGTAGAGTGGGGGGAGAGGGGATGCCAAGAAAGCTGAATGAGCAAACAAGGTACTGCAGTCAGCAGTGGAAAGTTTTATTCTATCATCATTTATTCATACCATGGTAGTACCCAAGTACCATAATCAGGGATCAATGCCCTGTTGTGACAGGCTCTCTGAAAACATTTCTTTTAAAGGCAGTACCACCATCTGATTTTATTTGGTGTACTTTCAGTGTCATGATAAGTACTCTCCAATGTACAAGTCACCTACCAGAAAATACAAGAGAGATGTTATATTGTATTTTTGTTCTTTTATACTTTAGGATAATATGTAATGATAGTTAGGGGTTTAATTAATTAATTTTGTAATTATTGCCCAATGCCATAAAAGCATTATGAGAAGAGGTACAAACTATATTCATAATTACAGCTACTATTTGGAATCAGGGCTGCACTTCATCCCCAATAGATACTGAGTACTGTTTTCCACAGAGAAAGATCAGTTTACTCAAGGACTCTGGTGCACATGCCAGACTTTAATATCTGTCTGGGGTTCAGATGGGACAGAGTTAATTTTCACAAGACGCTGGGAAGGGGCACAGCTGGGACAGCTGACCCAAACTAGCCAAGGGGCTATTTAATACCATGTGACATCATGCTGAGTGTATAACTGGGAAGCTGGATGCAGGGAGGAGGGGTTGCAGCTCGGGAACAGGCTGAGAATCGGGTTCGGGATGGTTAGCAACTGCAGGTGTATCATTTGCTTTGTACATTCTACAAGGTGTTACCTTTTTCTTCCAATTGTCCTACACATCACATGGGGTGGGGGTGGGGAAGAGAGGAGTGAGTGAGCAGCCACAGGGTGCTTAGTTGCCAGCTGGGCTTAAACCACCACAGTATCCTTTCACATCTTGAGTATCTAACAGTTGGGTTTCACTCAATGAGAAGAATGAAGATTTCTGAGACTGATTGCTAAATTGCCTGTGTTATGCTGGGCTTTTCAGTACTGAAAAGATAATTTATGATCTCCATCTTAAAGCTGCATCCACCTTGCTTTCCCTTGGTCCTTTTGCCCATTAGTATGGACAGATACCTGATTTCACACATGTAAAATTGGGATGCACAGCTATCTGCCTAAATTACTTGAAATCCTAATTTTAAGAATTAATAGCTGAAAAGTAATTTCCATTTTACAGAGCTTCTGTTTCCAAGCTAAGATGACATACGACTGTTTTATGTTACAGTCTTTAGAAAAATATTTCTGTTCTTCAGAATCATAATATGACATATTCCAAAGCCACTCAGTATACAAGCTGTGTTAGATCTCCTTGCTGAAGCCAATGTATAAACAGAAAGAGAAACAGATTTTGTTCTAGGATGAATTATGGGAGAGTGGGCACTTGAAAAGAAATGTGGGCAGAAAACCTTTCTTGAGTGCTAGAAAATTAAAGTCATATCACTGAAGACAGTATAGCACATTTCCTATTACTTTACGAACACACTGCTGCACTATAAAAAACATTAAAGTAATAATTTAAAAGAAAGAAGACTGTATTATACAGAATAATATTATAGAGAAAGAAAACTTGGCTTTGACTAGAATGAATTGTGCTTCTCAAACCCACTATGATAATTTAAAATGGTAAATAAAACAGCGGATGGAGAAGAAGCAATTAATATGATATACTTATGACTTTTGAAAGGCTTTTGATAAAGTTCCTCACAAGAGACTATTAAGGAAATGTAGTAACCACAAGGTAAGAGGTAAATTCTTGTCAGTGATTAAAAGCTGGTTAATAAGCAGGAAGCAAGAAGTAGGAATAAATAGCCCATTCTCAGTATAGGGAAGATTAACAGTGGGATACCCTAGGGACCAGCAGCAAGGCCAATATAGTTTAATAAATTTAATTACCATAAGAAATGGGCCAAAACAAAACCCACATTTCTGAATATTTCTGAATGCAGGAAGATTTGAAATCAGGGTCTGGCACTCAGAATTTGTAGCTCAGACTCTTTTCAACAAAGTAGTCAGAAAAAGATTGGGCGGAACATCACAGAAACACAGAAACTTAATGTGCCTGGTCCAGAAAATGAAACATTACATGAAACACACTATCCAAATGCCTGTCTTTCAGCAATGACAGTTGTTATTTAAATATATAAAGCAAATAGCTTTAATAATTCAGGGTGATATTGACTAAAGATAAGCTCTTCAAATTACTGCCCCTTCTTGACCTAAGCATTCAGTTGAAGTTCAGGTCTCTGGCAGGAGAATAAATTTATTCTCTGCTCCCCTTCTCTATAGAAATTGATGTAATGCTTTTTTCTTCAATGGCACATGCAAAATCCTGCTCCTCTCAACACAGAGGACAGGTTTCTTAAACCATTTCTCCCTTAGTTTCTCCCTCAGACAATGCTCTCAAGCTCTCCTGTTCATTCATTTATTTGTTCGGGGCTCAACTAAAAGCATATGGAGGGGAACTGGATTTCTGTATTTGGGTTTGGGTTGGGGGGGGGGCGGGGGCTGTTGCTTTTCTTTTGCCTTTTTACCAGTTTCTTTCATTTTCTTATCATTTCTTTGCAGTCACAAACTTTCACAAAATACAACCAAATCAGTGACTGCAGATATTTCGTGCCTTTTTGGTTTTGGAAGAATGTAATCAAGAAAAACTGTAATGTCTAATACAGCATAGTATAAAGAAATATAAGGGTAACATAAAGTTAACAGTAACTAAGTAAATTATTTGACTATATTTTAAATTAAATCTGTGGTGCAAAAGGCAAGGGACAGAATTCAGCAGTCTTGAAAGACTCCTCAGCCCTGTGCTCTTGTTGCAGTTATACACCTGACAGCAAAATATTGTCTTCTCTTTCTTCACTAATTTCTGTAGCTTTTGTATGGAACTTTTATGACAGTTTAAATTGCAGAGTATATATAAGCAGATTATATTTTGCACACCTTCTGGACCAACATGGATAAGTAAATTCTAGAATATGTTACTAAAAATGAATGTTTTCTCTATTGATAGATCTGAGATGAGATGCAAGATACAGCACAGGTGAATATATGAGATTAGTGACTTGTATAACAGATCTCACTTAGCATGGATTTATTGTGGAATCCTATCACTATATCCCACATACTGGAACTTATTGGGACATATTTCAGAGATCAATTAAAAGAACGGGGGAAATCTAATTCTTCACAGCTCAAGAGGGCTCACTGCCACTAGGAATTTAATTTGACTGGATCACTGGGAGGAAGAAGCAAAAGCTGCAAGACAGTATTGGGAAGTGAAAGGAAAAAAAGAAATGCAGTCCCTTATGCTGGGCAGTACACAGGCCTGAAGCTGAAGGAACTGTGTGTGCCAGTATCTAAAAGCAGCAGAGACTGGGAGCAGATTATAGTAGATGAAATAGCTATTAATTTCTTTGCCTGTGTTTATTTCAATCATAGTTGAGAGAAGGATGATTAAGAAAAAACAAGACCTGCACCCATAGCCATGGAGATCTATCCAGAAAACCTGCTAAAAAGTATTTATTGCCTAAGTATTTTCATTTTGAATAAAGTGATCTATGCACTAGAAGACCCCTGCCCAGTTTAGCAATGCAAGTAAAATTTGCAGTGAATTCTGATCTAGAGAGGACAGAAGCTATATTGCACATAGTGGAAATTACATTTACCTGTACCTATGCTCAACTTCACTGGTAAATAAAAGGAAGTTTTTTTCTAATGCAGACTAAAATAGAACAAGGAAGAGCAAAAAAAGCAACAAAGTCTGCAAAGCTGCCTCTTTAGAGGCTGGATTGCTGTCCTAGAAAATTAGTTAACAATAGCACGTTAATCAACACACAACATTACAAAATAAAATTGACAACCAAAGGACTGAAGTATCTCTGAAAGGGATCCTGTTCAACATTGGTTTGGGGCATTCATAGAAAGTTAAATGTAAGGATTTATCTGCAGCCATGTAATTATTATAAGAATCTTTAGGACCAAACTTAATGATTACAAAGTGCCTGTGCATAACAGAGGTCTCTTCATCAGAAAATCAATTACCTGTATATTTCAGAGAAATATTTACTTATTTGGAGGTGGAAAAAAGTAGGTTTTACTGCTTTTTATAAATTTCTGTTACCACTACAGGGAACAACATAGAACACATTCTTGTATGTATCTCCTTTCTTCATGGGCCATTGGGAAGAAGAAGATTGTTTCAAAACTTGTGGTCACACTTCCCTGCTGCATCAAGCCCCATTGACTACATTCTGAGTTTCTACGTGCAAAAACCAGGAAGGATCTGATGTACAGATCACCACTGGAAAGAGCTGAGATGTTTGTCTCATCTGCACTGTTTAACTTTGTAACTTCACACTGTAGCTATCTCTTCTCTAGTATTCATGCTAACAAATACTAGACCTGTATATATGCAATGGCACAACATTCCTTTTGAGCTAATAGAGTTAATATTCCGTGTCTCAGCTTACTGGGCATACTAGCACTGTGCCATGGCATAGATATATATAGCTAGCAATAGACACCAATGCCCTTAGCTGAGATGAAGAATTTGGAGGGGGAAAGAAAGATGCACAGTATATACAGTCTATCTATCAACACAATATTTTTCATGTGTTTGACACTATACGAATTAAAAAAAATCAGCTGTCAGTTCTTGTTTTGGTACATGATAGTTTTTCAGTGTAAACTAAATTGGCAATCTAAATCAGTTTAGCAGTCTTTGCATTTCAGTAGGGAGAATATGTTACATCATAAACAAAAGAGCTTCTTTACGTCAAAAATACATGGCAATTAACCATAATAGCCTCTCATTTAATGAAATGAATCCTGAGACAAAGCACTAAGCTTTGTGTGTCATCATAGTTAAGTCTGCAGCACCGGGAAATGACACACAAGCTTTCAACAACTTAAGAAAAATTAATTACATAAAATATAACAAATGAAATGGTCAAGCATAAGCGTAGCGTCAGTAGTACAGAAGAGCTGCTATACAGCAAAATTCTCCCATTACATCTTCGTTCAAGTAACTGTATTATGAAATTATAACAAGCTCTCTTGAACATCATCATTGCATGTTGAGTTGCTTAAGGTTGCTTACCAATTGCAAGTCACTCCCATGGATGTCACAGAGGGATGACATCAGTTCTAAGTGAAGAAGATCGGGGTAAAGGCATGGAGTCATGCTCTTTTTTCTACATATATAATATTTCTGTGGATTTTAAATTACTTAGATCAATGGATGTTTTCATCTATTATTAAGGATTTAATGGATCCCCTTTGTTGATTACACTTGAGTTAAGAAGGTGTGTTACCTAACAGCTCTTCATCTTTACTGATTTGCTAGTAAAACCTTAACAGCATGTTTTTTGTGTGTGTAGTTCAGTGTTCTCTGTTCAGGTTAGAAACTCAGATATTGCTCAGAAAAAAAAATACTTGCTTATTTTACTTTTCAATTACCTTTTGAAAAAGCAGTGCATCTGCTGAGAATACTGTGTGGGTAATAATCTGTACAGGTTACCCTTTTGATAGGTCAGAATTCACAGTACTCAGTTATTTAGAAAGTTTTAAAACCTCTTGATCTGCATCTTTAGATAGATTTTTAGTAAGTAAATGTTATGCCTTTACATACATAGTTATATATACTCCCATTTCTGATCATATGTAACAAGCCTTGAAAGTAAGCTTCTACAGAGTTCTAGTAATTTTGCATCCGGTCCTTCTTGAGTCAAAAGGTAATTTAAATGCAGTTTGAAGGCAGCTCTCATGGTTGCAGTGTGCTTTATTAATATACAGTGAAGCCTACCATCAATAGAATCAACTTGGACCGAAACAGACTTCCTTTTCAACTTAACAAGAATCAGATTGCAAATCAGAACATAAAAAGAGAACTGGTAGGACTAGCCTGGGTCAGAAGCCAGAAGATTATTGAAATTAATCCAGCTGCTATTGTACTTAAAAGTTAATCGCATATTTTTTTTATGCTAACTCATGAGTTTTGACTGCTTACTTTATCCATGACTATGGAGTGATCTGGGAATCTGACATATCAAAGATTCAACTTGAGATCTTTTTCCCCTATAAAATAATCTATTTCTTCAGGTAATGACATATAGCTTCAGGTAATAAAACTGCAGCCTCCTGTATTCACCGTCCTCACTTTCTTCTGGCACCGTTTGTGCTGCAAAGTATCAGTCTAGTTCTGATAATTGGCTTTTGCCTCACTACCATATTCTGCACAACTGCTGCCCAATTTTTAGTCCTGCATGGGACTGACTAGCAGTACTGTCTTCTCTAACAACATTTATTATCAAGTATCTTCTAGGACAATAATAGAGGTGGAAGGGCTGCAGAAACACATTCAAAGCTTGATTTTAGTTTCTTTTAATTCTCGTAATTCTCATTTACAAAAATAGATTAAAAAAAAAAAAAGTCATTACAATCTATAAGAAATCTGCCTGTGTCTACACCCTTTCTTGCTTAGAGGCCAGGACCAGCAGCCAACACATCTTAGTCTGTCACAAAATAACTCAAGACAGAAGTATTTTTGTGGCCCTATACTTAACGACCTCCCTTAAAAGCTGACAGGTAATGAGGAAGAACACATCTTACACTGGCCAAGAACTGGAAACTTCTAGAAGCCTTGCAGATATAATTCTCTATAGCTCATGATAGCACATACAGCTCTGTAAACTTTTGTGATCCAGGAGGAAACTCCTACAGCTTTGCCTGGAATAGGGAATTTATAAACAAGTGTTATAAGGAAAATCAAAGCCTCTAACTTTTTTTTTTTTTTTTTTTAAGGAGAAAATATAAATATAGCATTAGTGTTCCTCATATGACATATTGCTACTTTATATCTTTAGGATAACACAACTCTATTTTGTTGTTCTACTTGATGGCACCTTTTTTCCCCATGTATGGTTGAGCATAGAATAAACAGGCTCATAACTGTCAGTACATAAGTTACTGCCAATGTTGCCTTGGGATCCCATTAACTTATATACCTAATTTTTCTTATTTTTTTAAAAAACATTTTTTGTAATTAATAGATTTTCTTACATATATACATTTAGCATTTTCTTGTTTAGCTGACATGGTCTCCTTTTGGGTTTCCCCTGTGGGTGTGGGAGAAAAAGATTGATGAATTATACTTTGATGAAGGTAGTTATGGTAGCAGAAACCAAGAAATGGAATATTTGCAAAATGCCAGAGGTGAAGAAATAGGATACACATGATTAAAGTTGCTATAAAATCAAAGCTGTCAAAGCAACAATAGCAGTAAAAGAGAAATATTCAAGCAATGTTGGCTTCCCCAGAACATCCAGTGGTGCCACAAAGCCTATTATTTAGGCAAGTCTGTTAGGAGTACAGAAGGTTTGGACTGGTTATTTTTCTCACTGACTACAAAAAACATATGTTGAACTATAAACATTGCTTGCTTCAGGAATGTCGTCCAGGACAACTGGGGATTGCAATTTCCTAATAGTGTTCACAGTGTAAACATTTACAGCAGCCTATAATGAGGACTGAATGAAGAAAAGGTAAAGAACCTGGAGACCAAACGTGGAGAAATAAAGTGCAGCAGAACCAGAAAGAAACTGGCTTAGCAAAGGACTGACGTAAGCAGTGTAAAGGCTGTCTTTAATATAAAGTACATTGCATTGTGGTCAAATGGGTACAGTCAGACTTTTGGAGTATTAGCAGCTGAGTCACCAGCCCCTCAACTAAGAAGGGGCAAAAGAGCAACCAGAAACCAACCTGGCTCTTAAATATGATCTAGAGGGTTTTTTTTTCTAATATAATTTTCTGTTTCATAACTTTGCTTCCAAATTTGTTGACAGGAACTTAATACTTGCTAGAAGAAGTTTGTTTCCACCTTCAAGCTTAGGCATGACAGGGGAATGTGGCCAAACCACACTATTTCTTTGGAGGCATCTCCCTTCTCCCCCCCAGTATAGCTCTGTGCATGCAGACAAAACCCTGTGGGAAACTCTAAGCCCACAGGCTTAGAGTGCATCAGGAGATACACATATTGCTACATATCTCAGCTTGTGTCCCTTTGGCAGAAGGTGGGTGGGTAGTCAATGGGGAGGCAGGTCCATACAGGATAAAGTCATCTGTTCCTTCTTTATGTCTGCTATAAATAGCTATTGAGAAAGAACTGAACTATATTTTATATATTTCTTTCAGAAAAGAACTAAAGGGAATTGCAGAAGAGGATGATGACTGCAAGAGGAAGCAAAGAAAAATATTAGAAATTAAATTATTAAATACAAGTGGTAGAAAGAAAAGCACAGTGAAAACTGCTTTTTAGAGTTACTTAAAGATGTCAGTATGAAGCAGAGGCTACAGAAGAATAAAACAGACGTTTTCAAAAAGAGAGCACAGAAGCTGCTGAATGCTTTTTCCTTATTTGTAGCTCAGATCGAGCATCTTTATCTGCTAGCCCAGGGAAACAACATGTTCCTCACATGGAAAACCTCAAAAGGTGCAGGACAAGATTGTAGAACAGTGATGATGAATAGATTTGGTGTCTAGTGTGACATTTATTGTTGAAAGATCCGTGCCTTATTGCTCTTTTGTGCCAGTCCAGATCTCTGACAGTGCTTAAGTTGACACTGTTGCCAATAGTTTGTGAGAAGGCTGTGGAAAAACTAACAAAAAATTTCAGCAATACCAGATGAGATCTTACATGATTCCAGCTTTTGTCATAAACCTGGAACTCAGACCAGATTTGTCCAAAAATGTTTTCAGTGACTCATACCAAATGCTCACCTTGCACTTTTTTCAGTGAAACAGGTAACATATGGATTTGTTTATGCACAGACTGAGAAATGGGTTTAGGTTGACTCAGGGATTCAAAAGCAAAAATAAAAAATGCAAAACCAGAGCAGATACAACACCTAGAGCTGCATTCGGAACCACACTAACAAAGGATACGCATCAAAGAAGACAAACTAAATATTTCTCTCCTCTATGTAGTTTTATGAAAGATGTATACTAAGTACTGAGGATACTTATGTTTAAACATAGGCTTTACTGTTTTACCTTCTACATTCTCTCTCCATTTGACAGTGAAATAAAGAATTCCAGGTCTAGCCCTGGAATCAACAGGTATTCCAGTCACATTGCCAGGTTAGTGGCTTACCTATTTCCCTCCAGTGCCGAAACTGTAGCAATGCATTTGTTTCCATAGTGACAGGATGATATTACAGAGGGCGGAGGTTTCCCTGCTTCAAGGAGAGAGTTGAGCTGCAATGGAGAAAGCCCTTAGCTAATGAAAGCGAAAGGCCTTCAGGGAATGACGAGGTACTAGAACTTCTCCAGAAGGGAGTGCTTTGCTTTCAATGTCGTCCTGCCATTAAAGCTGAGATTTCAAAGCTTTCTAGAAAGACCTAATCCTAATGGGAGTTTGGGCACCAAAATCTTTAGGGTTAATCTTTCCATTTATCTAAACAGAAAAATAGAAGATGCCAAATATTAAGTTTTTAATGAAGACTGTATATATATCTATACCCATTTAATTAAGCAAGATTTTTAGTCTTATATTAAATGAAGTTTTTATGAACACAGTAAAGTAACATTTCTAAACACAATGTACTACCATTTGTGATATATGCTACACTATTTATGTCCCCATCTGTTCAAAAGACACTGATCTTTTTTCTTTCAAGTTCTTTATTATTTTCTCATTATGTACCCTTGACACTACTAGCTGAATTTAAACAATGAAATATTTCTCACATTTTAATGCAGTTTTCACATCATCTGGTTTTTTGCTTTCGTTTTCTTTGCAGGCTTTAGCAGACACAGTGGCCATCTCACTGAAAGAAAGGTCTAGTACTAGCAAAAAAGCTTCAAAAGCTATGTGAAAAAAAAGAAATTCTTATTGTTTATCTTTCATGTTTAAACTCATCGAAACCTTATTCAGTAGAGTGCAGTGATTTGAATCAGGAAATTAAAATTAAACCATTCCTACAAATTAATTTTTTAAAGGCAATACTAAAGCAAAATAAAAATTAATTGGTCTTGGTTCAATCCAGTCACCAAATCTGATTTTCTAGTTTCATTATGTAGACTCTTAAGTCCAGGCAGATATAAGCTTTTAGCCAAAATAGCAAACTCGCTAAGGTCTAGAGGGAACAGACAGAACTATGCAAAAAAGAAATCTTTGGAACATATGAAATTCACCTGATTTTCTATTTACAAACCCAAATTTACTGCAGTCTAAATGCTGTGGATAAAACTCTCTAAATTACAAGTCCTCCAACCACATTTCTGGTGACCAAAGGCAAAAGCTATAGACTCTTGTTCCAGAACACAGTCTTTTGATTTTTTGATTTATTCAGATCCAACACATCAACATGTGAGAGTTGAAGACAGGGATCTCAAGTGAGATACAAGATAATGCCCAGTGATACAATTCTGCAAACATATTCATTATCTGTGTGTACAAGTGAAAACTCAAAAAATATATTCTAGAATCCACCACACAGAGAAAGACTGAGCTCCTGTTCTTGCTATCCATAAATTCTCTCCTTTGTTTCACATACAGTATTATCTCTTACAGCCAAGGATATATCTCATGAGAAAAACATACCCTTGGGTATTTGCAAGCACTTATATCTCAAAAAATACCATAGAAGAAAGAGACATTTGCTGTGAAGGAATTATGCAACAAAATACTAGTTTCTGGTACCATAAAATTTACAGCATCCATTCTCTACCAAACAAAAGCGATACTTCAAAACTAAGCACGTAAATGATGCTCTGCATTACACAAAATGTGTAAAATTGGAAAGCTACCTCACAATTGTAACATATCACAGTGTTTTAAGTATGACAAAAAAGTAACTTCAAAGACCCAAATCATACTTGGAATACTTATTCCACAAATAAGAAGATGGGTTTTAAAGTGAGATTTAATGTATCTGTTGTAAAATACCATTTTCACAATTACTGAATGTTTTCATGCGCAAAAAAAATGTATCTTTGTAGTCTTTTCTAGATCCTATTAAATTCTAGTCTCCATTTTTATCTTTCCAAGCAGATTTTTTTTCCTGTTCAAAGGGAGGAATCTCAGGATGAAAACTGAAATGCTGAAAATTTGGCATTTTATTTCAAGATAAACATTTGGGAGTTTTCTTTAGGCATTCTAGTTTTGCTTTCACACATGCCTGTACGTCAAGAATGTCAGTGTATGGAATACAAATGCTCCTTTTGGAGGAGAGACATAATCTGCATGAAATCATTCTAAAGATCATACAGTGAAGAGAGCACAGACCATTAGTCCCTATAAATAAACACACATAACTATTCTTAAAATTAGTAAGGAAATCAATTTTACTGTATTTTCCACTGATTATTTTTTTATTGCTGCACTTCCTGGATCTAATCAGGCATGGAAATAGATATGGAGAATACTGAAAAAAAGTGAAACAAGGGAGTTAACTCTAATCAGAAATATTAGGTGCCAGGGTCTAAAACCCAAGAGTATTCTGAGAAAATAGTGAATGTAATAATGCAGACTCTATAGGGTTCCTGAAGACCTGTTGGCAACTGCAGCAAACATCTAGAGGTTTACTTACATCTACTGAGGATTATAATGAAAGCAGGAATTCTCCCTGTGGCAAAAGTATTCTTTAGCTTTAGTTTTAGTGAAATTATCCTAGCACATGACAAACCCTTTCCACAACATGAAAACAGCCTCATGCAAGAGGAGCCCTATGTGATGATCTCTGTTCTACTTTCATGAGGAAGGAAAGTTCCAGCCACCCTCCTTTCCAGGTCCAAGGCATCAGGGTCAGTCTGGAGCATTTCCATTCTTAGAGAAGCACAAAATTTTATACCTTTTTCCTAAACATCATATTTGACCACCAGTTAATTCTGCTGGATTGATGACAGCACCATATAGATTAAATATGAAAACTCTCAAAACAGTGATTCACATTAACTGTGTCAAAACTTACGTATAGGGTGCAGAGGGTTTCTCTGTGGAAAATTACAAGCAAACAAAAATTATACTAAATGGACAAGGGTATGAAAACTTTGCTTGGTATTTCTACACAGAGAAAAAGTGGTTAAAAGGCAACTCTTCAAAGGTTCTCAAATTATTATAGCTATTACAGTTTGTCCTCAACCTAAAACTCAGTTTTTATAACATAAGGAGACAGAGATTATTTGTGGTTTAGCAGCTGAACTGAATGAGAAAAATGTTCCTCAAAAAATAGTTTAGAGCAAACAAAACTTTCAGTGATTAGGACTTCTGCTGCTGAAACAAACAAATTTAAAAAGCCAATAAAAAGCTTTATTTTTCTTGTGTAAAATTGCAAAGGAAATGAAAAGACAGATTCCCATAACAAAAGACAACCTCTTTTTAATAAATAGACCAGTTGGTAACAACTTCCACCTGACACATGGGAAATATGGTTTCAACATCTACCTCCAGCTAAGGAGAGCTGAACCCACATTTCTAAACCACATGTCCTAACCACCAGGCTAGAGGATAAGCCTTGACCAGAAAGTTCATATATCACTTGTAAGATCTGAGAAAGAGATGCCTTTACAAATGTGCTTTTCTTTCCAGTACTCAGGTATCCATTTAAGACTTAGGTATATTCACTTTTATAACCACACACTGTGCCAAAGCAGAAAATGATTAGGTTTGAACTTGTCTTCTATCTTTGTAACTGAAAAAGTAGGCATTTGAAGCTCTCCCCCTTCTCTTTCACTTTGGATAGAGCATTCAGTGATTAAGACAACAAAAAAATAAGAACAATCTTCTGAAGTGCTGTAACGATGGCACTCAGTTGTGTGGTCATTACGGCACTTAATCCTGTCCCTGACCTTTCGAACGTTGACCTATTTCAGGTCAGAAAAAAATAGTTTCAACATTAAAGGTTAGGTAGTGTACATCTCAAACTTTACAGAATCTTTTTGGTATGTGAGCTCTAATCCTCTTAGGTCTGTGTGTGTATATATGTGTGCATAATATATATGCATATACATACACATATATAAGAACTGACCTTTGATTTTCCATACCTTGAACAAACAAGTATTTCTGAACCACTTAGTGAAAGGGCTAACTGGTAACTAAGACATAATCCTCGCAGATAATTTTTTATTCAGATAATTCCAAGCAGATGTTGTTACAACAGGGAATTCTCCACAACTTGAAATTCTCCACAACTTTTCCACTGGAAAGCTAGGGAGAAGTCAGATGAAGCTGATCCAACCCTTCACTGACTGTTATGACTGGCTTTCTAGCCCTTTGAACCTTGGAGCAGCAAAACTAGGCTGTAATGCAGACCAGAATCTGGCTCTGAGCCTTTATGTTTTCAGCAGCAGAAAATAAGATTAAATATATTTTTGAATAAGCACAATGAACTTCATAGACCTGATAGATTTTCAAAGTTAGGTCAGAGTTGTTGAATGTAAAGCTACACATTTCTGTACAGTGTCTAGATTCATATAACAGAGATCTTTACAGAAATTTGTGTTGACAGATAAGACAGAATGCTTTCATGTCTTTGATATCTCTCCTGCCCTGCTAAATGAGAATTGTAGTGCCACAATTTAACATGCATATAAAGAAATCTACCTTATCAAAAATTTAAAATCAGCTTTATTTTTAAAAATGCAGGAAGAAAGAAACATTAAATAAACATAAGCCAGTGTTATCTAAAGTATTCAACGTTGTAACAGTCTTGGTGTTTTTCTCCTGTCTATTCTCAATATTTGTAACAGAAGTTGTTTGAAATGCAATTAGTGAGAGAAGTTTGAAAGGAAAGCCTGACAATTCTGTTCAATAAAAATATTTATTGCTATTTTAGTGGTCTGAGAATGTCATGATTTTTCCTTTGGGGCTCAGAATTGCACCTTAATACCTTGGATAGATCATAACTGTTAGGTTATTATAAAACGTTGACAGATAAGACTGTGATTTGTGAAAGCTCCATATGAATTTTACCTTTAATTTCTGTTAACATTTGACAGAGCTTCATGACATTAGAACCACAAAGTTCATTTAAATTCAGCAGTAGTTAAGTACCTTGCATACATTTCTCATTTACAGATAACACTTGTACATCTCTTGACAAAAAGATTCAAAATGAATCTCGTCAAAAGCTGTAAGAAATACACAGTGTTTTATTTCACAATAAAACCGAATGCATCAAAGGGCCTCTGTATTGGTAAATTACTCCAGTTGGGCATAGGGAGGATTTTTAATTGGTTTGCATCTTTCCTGTTCTGACAATGTTATATCAAACACATCAAAAAGTAAATAAATGACTGAGGTTGCCCCCGAGGTGGCATGTCAGCAGCAGTGTTCCTGAAAATTATTACCAAAAGCAGGAATGGTTCATACAGACTAACAGCTTCTGGAATTTTTTGTTTATTTGTGTAATAAAGTATGGACAAGCTTTGTGAGTTATGAATCAATATTTAACGAAGTCTAGCTTTTATAACTGACATATTTACTTATTAACATAATCAGCTATTTGAAGAAAAATCTACCAATATTAATATAATAAAATAAATGCCTAACAATAAATAACAAGTACACAATAAATATACTAATATAATTTTGGTTTTCCAAAAATTTTGTGCATTTGTCCTACTTTACTGACCAGGGTGAAATATTATTCAAAACTTCTTCTATATCAGTGATTCATAGAAGAGGGAGAGGTAGACTGGAAAGAAATTATGAGTTGTTTTTAAAACCTGCATCATATCAGTGCACTTCTTCAGCGGTCCCTCAGAGGGAAAGGAACACATCAGTGAGAAAAATGCTCCCTAACAATAAATCAGCTGTAGAAGCTAGAAGTCAAGCAGTTGAAGCCTGGAAATTTACAGAACCTCCCTCAACAATCTGCTATAGAGAGTGGATAATGCAGATGTCTTTCTGAATATTATTTCAGCCCTATAAAAAGATTTCCATGTTCCTGCTCAAGAGCTATTGCAGAGGTCATGATTGCTCTATTTTTCTCCAGCAAATAACCCAGAGTCTAAGTAACCAGATATTTCTTAGTGAACAACTTGAGATATTTCTTGAGGATAAGTATAAGAAAATGATTAATAAGAATGAAATTTTCTTCCTCTAATAGACCCTATTGACTTTAAACTATCATTAATTTCAATAGAACATGCAGACTAATGGCAAGTCCATAATTTCATATAATAGCTGCATCATCTTTACTACTTGATTTCTAGTTAATTATCACCTTAACAGAACTGGAAGCGAGAACTCCATTTTCACCTTTCTAGGTGGGAGGAAGTTACTCCAACTCCATAACCTGCTTCATATTTGAAACTATCAGACAGCTGGTATACAGAGCACAGCAGAAGGTATTTAGTGGAAATAACTGTCAGATTTGATTTATTTAGAATTATTCAGATTTACAACCAAAGCCTTTTAACTGATGTCTGAGTTCTAGACAGACATTTAAAGGCCTTTCTGCTATTTTGAGTTTTGTTATAAATTTTTGTCTTTGATAAATCTGCAGAAGTTAATTGTCTTTTATCATGGTGACCAGGGTCCTTTTGGTTTTGTTGAGATGTACAGAGTTTGGGTTGCGTGTTTATTTAAACTAGAGCTATATGAGACTTGGCCTTCTACAGCCCACACTAAGTAGTTCCAGTAAATTTCTAAAGCTTTTGTTCCCTCTTCATAGATACTCACATAAGACAGCAGGTAGCTAAGTATATTCTGGTGATAAACATACAGCGTCATTCAACCAAGTACTGAATGTGGATTTTCAAATGCCAAAAGTATTGATCTCTTCCCATGCCACAAAGCAATAACTTGATTGGCTACTTTTCTGTCAGAAAGTATCTTGTGCTGGGATAGGAACTAATTGTAGCTAATGCAATGTAGCTATTGTACTACAAATTAAATGCAATAACTTGACAGATGAACCGAGATTTCATTTTTTTTGATGCTGATCTGACTTGATCTTCAAATCTCCTAAAGCTGCAGTATGAAATAGAATGTTGTGTAAAAACAGGGATGTGTCTTAAGAAATAATATGAATGGTTAACTTCATTCAAATGCCAGTTTTTGATAACTAGCACTTGGCATAGGGAAGGTATTGCAAATGAACACAAATGGAACAGCTCTTTGCAGCAGTATAAATGAATGCTGTGAAAAAATAAGTTATCTTTTCTTCAGCTGTATCCTGAACTATTTCAGAGCCAAATGTCATACTCCCTGATGTTTTCCACTGGAATAACAGCATGCCAAAGAGAAAAAAGACCCAGATACTTATGAACATGATCAACTGAAGGATCCTTCAAATGAGCATCACAGGGATAAGAAAAAAAAGAAACACACTTCATTTTTGACAGAGCTGTATGTACAACTCTAAGTGATTCATCTCCAGATAATCTATTTCAGATATAAAACTAGTAAGACCTTTCTTTGAAACATAATCTAGTCAGAGATGAAACCTTAAAGGTCAGGATGCATTCTGGAATTCAGATACATACTGAGGTGCCAAACATTCTGCTGGAGAAATTTACCCTTAATGTAATTCCATTCCTGTTCCCTAGACCTTTGTGAGGAGGAGTGAAGTGATTCTTGTATTTTTTTTGTGCCACCAGACAGGAAAGCAAGAAAAATCTGTAAATGACTGTAGGTCTAAGAAATTATATCAAAGTGAGATTTAAGCGACAATTACAAAATAAAGAGACTAGGAATAAATATATGGCTGAATTAAGACCAACAAACTACCTCTACATTAGAATCAGATAAATCACAGGCAAATCATTAGAGCTGCAGCCCAATAAGAATGTATAACCTTTTACAATATGTGCAATAAATTTTAAACCAGATACATGCTACACAGATTTAATGGTTTTTCTACATAAATGAATTTTAAGTCTAAACAAAGGAATTAAGATTAGGGATTCTACCACACTATTTACAGGATTTTCAGAAGATGTAAAGTCACTGAAGTAGCATGGATTCCAGCAACTAGAAGTATTGTAAAAGTAAACATTCAGGGCATTCTCTCATTACACCCTTCTACATGTCATTTAAATAATGTCTTTTCCGGCATTGTGAAAAAGAAGAAAAGTGATGCATGTGAAGTAGCAGCTGGTTAAAACCATTAAGTACACAAAAGTATAAAATAAAACTGTACAAACAGAAAAGAAACTTCTGACAGTGATCTATAGCCCCCCCTTCAAAAAGGAAATCTTAGTTAAGTGACACATCACCAATTGTAATAAAAAATTAGAAGCTCAATACTACAGTTCCAGGCTACATCAATCTTTGTTTCCAATGACAGTTCTGATTTTTCAGTCAAACTCTCACTAGAAAAATCAAGCTAAGTTCATATGTTCACCAGTGTCAGAGAATCAATATTCATGCCATGCATAATTTCCTGAACAGAAGAGAAAAAATATCTAGGATTTTTCCCAACTATGATCAAAGGGTTAGTCTCACTCAGTCTTTGAAATGACCCGGATGTGACTCCTACTAGATGTCAAAAGTGCCAATCCAAGTTCAGTCAAATAGGATTAAAACAATGTTGCATATTGTTTTCCATACCATTTCCAGCTTTTATAGTCCCTCTCAGCACCTATGAATATAGCACTAAACCAAAGGACTTCATTATAATATTATGTTCTCTTCTACTTCCACTGGGGACTGAAAAAACAGCTACATGCAATTTTTCACTAATTTAAGAGATAAGGTGCTATTGTTTAGCTGTTACATTTCAAATTTTTTACAAGTTTATTATCATCACAGTATCCAGACTCTGCCAAGAATTTAAAAAGAAATGTCTCTCCCTTCTCCAGAGATCAGAAAAAATGAGATAGAAAAGTGTGTGTGTGTGTGTGCATGAGAAATTTAATGAGGGAAAGCCAATGTAGTGAGTTTTGCTGAATGCTGTGAAGTTGAGAGTAATTTTTATTTGTTCCTGTGGTAAGTTTCATGAGCTTAGTTCTCCTCTCTGTGCTAGTGAGATTTCTTCTTCTGGTCACAGCTTTGGGATTCCAGTGGAATGTAGCTGTCAGAGCTTATAGCAAGGAGCATATTTAAAATATATAGGGCTGAGAATATCAGGACATAAAACAATCTACAACATATATTCACTAGAGAGCCTGAGTGGAATGCAGAACAGAGGAATGATGTTTCCAGTTGCTTGCACTTTCTACCACTTTTAATCATTTGGAGTTCCTTAATTAAGAATTTATTATAATAAACACATCTGGAAGTCAGAAACTATCATTGCAACATCTGTGCCTAGGTCACCAAATTATACATTTGTCGAGTAATATGTCCCAGATAGCAACAGAGATCTTGAAGCCAAGATCAATCAGAAAGCTGCAGTAAGGGAACCATGGTTCTTAAGGATTCCCAAAAGAAAAGCAAGGTTGCTGAGGTCACAGACTGAGACATGTGAGGGAGAAAAATTCTCTAAGACTTGGGCTCATCAACACTTCTCTAATCTCTCCATCTCCACCTGGCAGGCAACGTTTTCCTTCCCTCGGAATTGTCTTTCTTTTTGTGTCTGGGTTCTAAAGTACAGGGCAAGAGGAAGAGTCATTTTCACTTAGCCCAGATTCAGGGCTACAAGAGGGCAAGAGGGAGAAAGAGACCTTTATAAGGCATAGCCTCATTGCCATCAAATGCCTGAAACTGAACAGAAACTGGTGTACGCTGAAGAGGCCAGAAACAAGATCCTGTCCTGGAAAACAGTCACTTCTGCCTCTCAGTTTCTATCAAGGTCTGAGATAAAGCAGAGAGTGCACAACTACTATAAAGCATATATCTCTGCTTTCGTGAAAACTATCTACATCTGGCTTTTAACTCCTATAAAGTTCTCACTTCAGTGGTAGCTGAAAGACACTGTTGTTAAACACTGCTATCTTAAGGCAAAAGTCTTTCTTAATCATGTTGTTTTATTTCAATCCTGAAATGAATTGTTTGAAGTAGAGTTTATGGAAGAATTGCAGAGGAAACATCAGGATTAATCAGCTTTGGGAGGAATACTATAAGAAGCTCTGAAAAGAAGAAAAGGTCATTTACTTGAAGATTTTTTTAAGCAGACAGTTGTGGATAAGGCATATATACACCTATTATGACCATTCCACTTCTGTCTAATACCAGAGATGCTTAAGCTTTACTGGCTTCAGTACAATTTTCCCAAAACATTTAGAATTGAAAATTTGGGAATCAACAATATTTTACTCTAGAAAACATTCAACAGCTTGACAAGCTTGATCCTAAAAAACTAGGCTGCTTAATATCAAACACAGAAGCAGACATCTAAGTAAAGAGGGACCAGAACCCAAGACTCCACTCCTCCTGGCAAGTGTCCTAAGCACTGAACTACAGATTTATGTTTGCCTGCTCACCAGCTTTCTGCATAATTGTACAGCTGCATCAGAAGAGGAATGCATGCCACTGCTGCCTAGCTGGTTTGGTAGGCATATTCCCAAGAGGTAGAAATACCTACTTAAATCTACTTCACTAGAAAAAAGGGATGGAAATACTGGAAAGTCTGTGAAGATGCTAAGAATCGAGTACAAGTCTGCATACTGTTAGAATGTTGTAGATGAACTCTTACCCTTTTATGAATGCTTTAAAAGATAGTAATGCCTGAAACTTGTAAGGGAAGGAGGGATAGTAGTACAGGCACCTACCTGAGGAGGAAATAATGACTCACTGAGGCCCCAGTTGAGCAGTTTTTACTTCCTATAAGCAAACCCATGACAGCAGTTTTGAGTCCCATCCTGAAATTTTTAACTACCCCATGCAATAATGCTGGGAACCTCACCACCTAGCTTCAACACCTGGATTCACACTGGACATCAAATTCCCCACCTCTGAGGGAATTTAACCTTTTACAGTGTATGCTTCAGCACTCATTCTAAATTGAATAATATTACTGATTGTCTAAATATAGGTAAGTCTAAATATGAGTATGCTTACATAAAAGTAAACTAAAAGATGGTGGCCCAGGTTACAGGTACTTCAAATATACTTGCATGAAATTATGATTTGAATTTCCATTAACAGATTCAACCCAAAGGACTGACTCCAGACCTCAATATCACTAAAGAA